>JAYMTQ010001579.1:0-13123 GCA_036897385.1 Geranium incanum | reverse complement strand
TATATATATATATATATCAATTAAGGTAAATTCTTTCAAAAACAATTAAAGTAAATATAATACATTAATTAAGCTATAAGCGACTCGGGTTGTGAGTATCAAACCTTAAAATATTATACTTGAATTAATTCTTCTGTGATTTTGTACCAGGATGATACCACAGCTAATGCTATTGGGTCAAAGTCATACAATGCTCTTACAAGCGAACTTGTTGCCTTGGAAACACGAAATATGGAGGGCAGGTGTAAAAACAATCCTGAAGAGGATTGTATTGATTTTGCTGCCGCAACAACTGCAACTCTGGGCGTTCCTTCACCTTCCCTTTCAAAAACTAGATCATTTGATGATTCTCCACAAGTACTTCCTGAATCTCCACGTATATTCTCTGATCAGCAGACCATGAGAAAAGGGGACCTTGAAGAAGAAGCAGAACTGTTGAGAGCTATGAAATTGTCAGAGGGTGAATCACCTACATCAGAGGTTAGTAATCTGGGAGGTAATGCTGATGCAGTTATCATATCTACCACCAATTTAGACGAACCCAAGGCCATTCCTCTGGGTTCTGGAAATGCATTGCATGTTGAGAATCAAACTTCCCATCATCCAGAAGCAGCTATGGCAGACGACTGCAATGCCTCAAGCAGTGACAATAGTGACCTCACGTTCAAAACTAGTACTGATGAAGCTGCCAAAACTGAAGGTGTAAATCACTTTGATCTGTCTGCTTGTGCAGATCCTGTTCTACCTGCCATCAACAATAATGTGGCAGATGAGAGTAATGCTGAAACATGGAACACAAGCGAGAGTTCAGGTTCCCTTTCCCCAGTAAAGAATACTCCATTTGCAGAATCAAACCATAAGGATATTTCACGTGGGACTGAAAAAATTAGTGAATCTACTATTGCACCTGATGCCAACGAACCATCTGGTCATCAGAATGGATGTTTAACAACTGAATTGTCTGGCTTATCTGCTCCAAACGCAGATTCAGGTTCATCTAGCGGAAGAGTGCAGGATGTTGGTGCATCTGAAGCTGTACCCTCCAATGTTGATGGTGGTGAACCCATGTATGAAGGAGAGGAATGCATATTGAAATCACAACCTGAAAATAATATAAATCGGGAACCTATGTATGAAGGCGAGGCAAACCTTGCTGAACAACCCGACAAAAGCACCGTGGATGCCTGTAATGTGAAGTCTAAAGATGAAATCACACCTCAACAAGGTGATTGGTGTTTCATACTAATAGAAAAATAGCTGTTTATCTTCTTAAACAATCTATTAAGTACCCATGCAATACATTCTACATTAGCTGACTTCCTGGGAAAAGTATTTTTATGCTTGACACATTCTGACTGTTCTAACTTTACTTCAGGGGAACTGGTCAGGAACTTTTTGAGGAACAATGCCAGTCAATTGACCTTTTATGGGTATGTCCACACTATTAGAAATTATGCCAACAGTAAAAGTTAGAAGTCTTACTGTATGGGAGATTATACTGATGTAGTCACTATTAGAAATAGGTTTTTCTTCTTCTTGTAATTGGTATGGTCACAAATCTATCCTCAATTTTTTCTTTCAGCCCACCTTTTAGAGAACTAAGTCATATTCAAACACAAAGTAATCCTATTCTATTCTTGCTTTTATGGATAACGAAAATGTTGTCGTGACTGGTAATTATATTTTCTGCAGCCTCTTCAGCTTACAAGATGGTTTGAAAGAACGTGAGCTCTGTATCTTTTTCCGTAATAACCACTTCAGCACCATGTTCAAGGTCAGTTTTTAGCCAGAATGTCCTTACGTGTTATTAAAGTACAAAAGCTGTCGGACTGTGATTGGCACCTGTGTTTGCTGAACAAGTCAGACATTATAGCCTTTCATATCTCAGCTCTAAAACAAACAACAGAACAATACCAAGCCATTTTCTTAGCAACATTGGGGTCGGCTACGCAAATATGGATTTTAGTTCCAACTTCTGGAAGTATTTACTAAGTTTTGGTTGTTGTGCAGTATGAAGGACAACTTTATCTTTTAGCAACTGACCAAGGTTACCTAAATGAGCCTGATTTGGTATGGGAGAAATTAAATGAGGTAAACCCTAAACATGCAAAAGATTTGTTGATCCAAGTGCATGTTATTTTGTAGCTACTTTTCCCTCATGATTATGGAATTACAGGAGTATTTGTTTTTCCACTGAAGATTAGGCCACCAATATAATTTGCGATTTTAGACAGTTATGGAGCTTGTGGCTAACTAGTTATTTTTATTGTGAAGTGTTGTGGGGGAATTCTGATAGAGACAAAGTTATTTGAGTTCTCGAAACATTTACATTTTGCTTGTGTGCAAGACACGTTTTTATCTCTATTTTTGTTTTCGTAATACAATAATCTTCATAGTTTTACAAAACATTTAGCATTTCTGTGATGAATGATGAATAATGGTGCATTGGAAGGTATCCTGAGAAATTTTCCTTGGAAGTCTTATTATCACTCTAATGTCTCGTTTGCTTGATTCTGAGGTTTGTATTTGAACCATATGTTTCAGGTCAATGGAGACACAATCTTTATGACAGGTAACTTCAAGGAATTCAAAGCAGAAAGTCATGTAACTGAGGCATGGGATGAAAATAATGTCATGACCAGTACTGCTGTATGTATTCTATTTCTGTCTGACTATTTCGAACTCAATAATCAATTATAGGGATACTGATCTGATCTATAAGGCATGGACAAACACATAACATAGTTTAATGGTCTATTATCTTTTTTGTTCATTTTGTAAATTTATAGGGATTAATTTGAATTTGCAGGACTATCTAGCTGGCATTGACAAGGCATCACAAGCAGGTCTAGATATAAAGTAATTATCCTTACTGGTTACTGGTTTATCCATTGGTGCTTCAGGAGTTGTCCAATCAACATACTTGAGTTATTAACAATTGGATGTCTAGATTTTTTCTGTTAAAAAAATGATTACTGTTCCTACACCCGAACTTCTTAAAATTGAAAGAAGAGAAAAAGTTCCCTATTCGTATGATAACATTCTTGTATTTTTCTCTCTTTTATAACCTATTTTGTATTTCCATGTTGTGGCAGTTCTGATCTGCAACTGGCAATAGCGCTGCAGCAACAAGAGTTTGAGCAGCAACCACAACGCCAGAATCCACAGCAGCCCTCTGTTAACAGCGGTTCAAGGATGGTCACAGGGCCCCAGGTATACTATGTATTACTTTTATTTCTTTACCTCATAGAACTATGAATTTGTGTCAACTTTTGAATTTTCGCCTGATCGGTGGATGTTTACTGTTGGTGTCTGGAACTTTCAATGAGCTAAATTGTTAGTGTTTATGTATTGTCTGAGACTTCAAAGCAGGGTTTTGAGTGGTACAGAGAGTAGTGGACATACATGGCCCTAATAAATAAATAGGTAAGAATCGAAGGAAAGACCATATGATAGAGTATTTGTTGGAAGCTCTTTTCGGCCTGTATTTCTAGATGTTTGGCCTTCAAAAAGTTGATATTTCTAGAGACACATTATTGGAATTGCAGATTTGTATCCCTCCATGCATGAATGTAAGTTAAGGCTTGGCCCAATGTCGAGTATCAGTTGGTTGTGGGAAATATATATCAACATGGGTTTGTTATGGAATGGATGACACAGGCCTTTCATTTCATCATTTTTTACAATTAGCATTTGCATTATTTTGTTACAGATTAACTAACTTCAGCAAATGAAATTGCAGGTGGCTAGAAACACAAACAGGAACCCACCTTCATCAGCTTCCAAGCCTGAACCAAAATTGAAAGACAAGTGCACTGTTATGTAAATTGTGTGCAGGCGTCGTTAATGTTTTTGGTATTGCTTCATACATTGATCAAACCTATCTATGTTATGAACGGCCTAGATTAACAGACGCTTTTGACATGTAAATAAGCAATAATATGGTAGAGTAAGACACCCAGTTGGATTACAATTGTTCAGTCTTTACTTGGAGGGAGAGGGTGCGTGCCCATAGTTTGGTAAGTCTTGAGGTCCCATGCACAATTCAAGCCTACTCATGCGCCAACTAAAGGGAAAAAAGGTGCAGTAACCTTTATATAGATTACAGATGGGACGGTAACAAAAATGACGGGTGGTTCTGGTAATGGTTGGGATATAAGTTTGGAAGAGTTTATGACGTTTGATTCGTGATCTTTGAATAGCTATCATGTACGTGACCTTGACCATATGCGAGGTTGAGCTAGTTAGAGTCGTGCGTGCATCAATTTGCCCTGAAACCTTACTTAAAATTGCATGTTAATAAATTTGGTAGGCTCTCTCTTCTCAAGTTAAAAGACATTTTTTTTCTCTATATTTTAGTTAGCATTATTTGGCCTTTACCCTTCTATAACTGCTAACTGGTTCTGGAAAGAGTCATGATCAGTAAAAGAAATGTTAGGGTTAGTAACTCTTTGACATAGATGAAAGCAACAACTCTACATCACCTCTTTAGTCTCTTTCCTCCTTATAATTATTAATTAACTGGATTAATTAAAAATAAATAAAGCCATGAAATCAAGACAGCAAGTAGTCACGAACGAGTAAAATTATTTTTTTATAAAAATATTCAAGAACTGAAATCTACCAAATATTGTTGAATAGTGGAAAATATGGATGAGTTTGGTGGTGAGTGATTGGTGTGTTGCAACTAATGTGATATTGTTTTCTTCTCGCTTACACGCTAACTGCTCCTTCTGCACAATACTCACCGTCACCGACGCCTCAACCGACTTTTTTAAAAAATGGATTTATCATTCTTAAAGACAATTCAATTGAAAAATCATTACAATTTAATTAATAAATAAATACGGGAGAGAAAAAAAAGGCAGGAAGAGCAGAACCACTTCCTCTTCTTCTTCTATTCCATATTTCCATGCCCTTTGCTTTAAAATAGACCAAACCATTTCACATAACAACAAAACTTGAAAAAAGAAAAAAAGCCTTCCCTCTTTGTATGTGCATGCGTTTGAGTGGAAAAAGCTTAGTTGCCTCAGATCCCAATACACACACCATTAACGAGAAACCGTCCTTCTCTCTTAAACCCACAAGCCTCCGTCTCCATCACCAATAGCTCCATGCACATTCATATCTACCCAATTTAATTTCTCTTCAGAAACGCAAAATTACAATTACCCCTTGGAGACAACAATCTAAGTAGTTGTTTCTTTGTTTGGGGTTTGAGAGATGCAAGACGAAATAGAGATGATGGTCGGGGACGGGCGGGTCAAGGCGGAGATAGCGACGCACCCGCTGTACGACCAGCTCCTGGCGGCCCACGTGGCGTGCCTACGCGTGGCCACGCCCATCGACCAGCTGCCGATCATCGACGCGCAGCTGTCTCGGTCTCACAGCCTCCTCCGCGGTTACGCCGCCGGACAGCGCCGCCACGAGCACGACCTCGACGACTTCCTCGTACGTACCCTTCGTCTACTTTTTCCTTCGTGTTCGGTTTCGGTGTTATGATCAATCTGTTTCGTTAATATCGGTGGATGGGTTGATTCATTAATGAAATTGCAGGCGCAGTATTTGATAGTGTTGTGTGGGTTCAGAGAACAGCTTCAGCAGCATGTGAGGGTCCACGCCGTTGAAGCTGTCATGGCCTGTCGGGAAATAGAAAATACCCTCCAGGCCCTCACCGGTATGTGCCAATTTTCCTACTGTTAAATAAAATGCCACCATTGCTGTTAATATTAAATATTAGGGAAAATGAGGGTTTACCGTACCTCAACTATATGTGATTTTCAATTTACTATATAACTTAACTATATATTTTGTTCATGCGGTTCCGTATCTATTTTTTTTCATTTCTGTAAATTATGTTGTGTTTTTTTAAATATTCCGTTCATATTTTTTTTAAAATAAAAAATATATCTCCCATCAAAAATCAAACAAAACTCAGATATTTATTTAATGTGAAATGACAGTTATACCCTTATTATGAAATTAAATTTTAAGGACATAATAAATTTTTCATAAACTAAAAAAATGAATAAATAAGAAACTGAAAATTGAGGAAGGTGAGAACGAGGGAGGGTTGGGCTCCGACGAGGAGATCAGAACAAAGGTGTCTGGTTTGCGAGGTTTGGGCAGAGATGGAGATTGAAGTGCCTGGAGGTTGGTTCGCGACGGGTCTAGATCGCGAGAGATGGAGACTGAATCGAGGAGGCTGGTTCGAGGAGGTTGGAGGCGAGGAGAGGGCGGAGACGGAGATTGAGGTGGCTGGAGGCGAGAATTGTCGGCGAGTGGAGGCAAAGATGAGGGTTAGTGTTAGGTTAGGGATTATGTTAGAGGTTAGGCTAGGAGTAATTTTAAAATTTTGCTCAAGGGAAAATTGCAAAAAGTCTACATATGATTTATTTGTTTTGCGTAAACTCTACATTCACTGTATTTTTGCAAAAACTCTCTTTCACTCATGTTCAAATTTGCACCGTCTGTGCAAATCTGTGAAAATTAACGAAAGTGTCACTTAAGTGTTGGACGTTTGAGTTAGCACTCTTAGGGATGGTTATGGGTCCAGAACCGGACTGAACCAGTCAATAATCGGACCAGACCGGACTCCCTGATCCTCCAGTTAAGAACTAAAACCGGAACCGTTACTTGCGGTTCCTAGTTCTGGTTCGGTTCAGATTCAATCTCCGATTCAGTTGGCAAAGTGTCCACCCTTAAGCAGTTTAAGTTAACATTTCATTGAAACTTACATTAATTTTCACGAATTTGCACAGACTGTGCAAAAATGAACATGAGTAAGGGAGAGTTTTTGTAAAAATACAGTGAAGGAAGAGTTTGTGCAAAAAAACATGATTATAAATAGATTTTTTGTAATTTTTCCTTTACTAAAGGACATTTTTGTCTTTTCAACATGAAATTTAACAGAATTTGATGATTGTAGTATAGAAAAATCATAAATAGTTTAAATGTTGCACATGCTAAAACGTAAGTTGATATAATTAAGTAATCTATTGTCTATAAAAATGGTCTATGATAAAATGACATTTTATGGTACGTGGAAGGCGATATTGAAGGTGTACATAGTTAAGTTATTAATTAGTTATCTCTTTTGGAAAAATTGAAGAAAAAATCTCAATATTAGTAGATATGATTAACTGGAGAAAATTCAAATAGCTGAGGCGGATATTGGGTGGGTGGTTGGGGCTAGTTGTGTTTTGATTTCTTTTAGATAATTACCATTGAGGACTTATACCGGTTCTCAAAATGTTACGTTAGGACTTAGAGTGCCTCTAACTTATATTATGTTTGTTTTTTCAATTTAAAATATGTTGTATCAATTCCAACAGTATATTATGTTATATTTTTATGACATATTTAACATGAAAATGTAGCATATGTCAATTGTCTCTCCAAAAAATAGTATTATTTTAGTACTACTTTTATCATCCAAATTTACTTTTACCAATCAACAAAAGAAAATAATCATAATGATACAGTAAAATAATTTATTTCATTTGTTTATTATTAAAATATTAAAATAGCATATAGCAAATATCATATAACATTGTGTTAAAATGAAATAACATATGAATGATAAAAAAATAGCATATAATATAAATTTTATGTTAAATATAATATACCGTTGGAGATGCTCTTAGGAATTCTGAAGATATTGAATGAATCATGAGCAAGATTATACAGGGGGTGTGGACCGAATTGTGACGCTACTATAGTGGGCAGGAAAAAGTAGTACATGTACTTGATGTTGGTTGAACATGACAGTTCTTGAAATAGAAGGCATGTTAAAAACTCAAAATTGAAAATTTAAACGTTATTTTTTAATTACCAGCAATAAATTAACAGCAATATTCATGTATTCTGACTATTTAGTCAATGATGATGTATGTATATATGGTGTAAATCAGGAGCAACATGTGGTGAAGGAAGTGGCGCAACAATGTCCGAAGACGAAGATGAAGTGCACATGGACTTCTGTTTAGACCAATCGGGCACTACCGACAGCTACGACATGATGGGATTCGGCCCTCTGCTCCCCACAGAATCCGAAAGGTCTCTAATGGACCGAGTCAGGCATGAATTGAAGATTGAACTCAAGCAGGTGATGTGGTGATTCATGCTCATACATACACATACACAAGCATCACGATGAATATGATCTTCGGACAACAACGTTAATCGTGAACAATGCATAATGCAGGGGTTTAAGTCCAAAATCGAAGATGTCAGAGAAGAGATACTGAGGAAAAGACGCGCCGGGAAGCTTCCCGGTGACACCACAACCGTGTTGAAAAATTGGTGGCAGCAACATGCAAAGTGGCCGTACCCAACGGCAAGTACCTGTATTTTGACTAATTAAAGACATAAAATCGCTGGGCACTAGTTGGGGGAGAGAGTTTTTTGGGAACTATTAGTTGGAGAAGTCAGAGATTTTAGAACACTGATTATTATCGATTATGTGGCATATGCAGGAAGATGACAAGGCTCGACTGGTGGAGGAGACAGGGTTGCAGCTGAAGCAAATAAACAATTGGTTCATAAACCAGAGGAAACGCAATTGGCACAGTAACTCTCACTCCCTCACCTCTTTAAAGTCCAAGCGTAGAAGATGATTTTTGAGAGTCAGGTTATATGTATCCTTTAATTCTTGGAAGAGGAAATTCATTAACCTTGGAGGATCTTGCCTTGTATGGTATAATTGATTATATACTTTCTATAGCCTGATGTGATTGTGATTCATAAATGTGCAATTTTATGCAAAAATATTCGGTAATCAATCAGAATAAGATATAATAGAGATATTCTTATATGACAGAAATTAAATAACAATTAATTTTGAAATAATATATTTCATGTAGGCAACAACACATTACTAGTCTTACAAGTTACATAGGTGGGTAAGGGTGAGCATGGACAGGTTGAAACGGGTTACATTAATTATTAGACCCAATTTAAAAGGAGTGGGTTAAAGATATGAAAACTCATTCTCAATTAAGTTGGGACGGGTTCTAGTGGGTTCAGTCTGGACGGGTTGGAGATTTCACCCAACCCGACATGTCATCTGAAGCCATTATCTTATGGGTTTAGAAACCCAAAATCAATTAAAAATCAAACATAAATCATTTTCTTACCAACTTAGTGTCTCAAAAAATCAACTGTCAAGATGAAACTATTTGAAAAGGATTGAGCTTGGTTTTGGTTGAGTGCCTTGGGTCTCTCCATCAGATGCACCTGAGATTGAGTTGGTTTTACTTGTATAAAATAGTTATGAAGGTTGTGCTTGAGCATGTACTTGGGTTGAATATATATATTTGAATGGAGATCGGGTTGGGGTAGATTGGGTCGGGTTATACATCTCCAACTCACAACTCGGCCCAAATACTACCGGGTTGAATTTTTTGGATTCGTTACATGTCTAGATTGCACCGAATTACATCTCATAGCAGGCGGGTTGATACGTGTTGGCGGATTTTCTTACTCACCCCTAGAGTTGGGGACCGGGCGTAACATTTTGAGAGCTACACAATCTATTTGCAATGGGCTCATTGTGTAAACCCCCAAATCTCAGCCCATTAAATATTCCACCACCAACCCAAGTAACCAAGCACCTTTACTTGCCAATATTTTGGACCCAATCACAAGCTCTTGTGTTCATCAACTTATTTAGACGGTCATGGCTGCCCGATTCAAAAGGTCAATAGTAACGCAAAAACCCCTCACCCAAATATTGAGTTCAATCAAGACTTGTTGTTGAGTAATGGCATTGCTCTGTTTCTTGTACTAGTCAAGATGTTGTTTCTTTCAGCGAGTGAAGTTACGCGTAGATTTGAGCAACAATTATGTTATTTTTACTGACAATTTACTATATTTTTTTGTCTAAAAATACATAATTTTCCTGTTGATCTATAAAACTACACTGGCCTTGTGGGTGTGCGCAAAGTGAACCTGAATTGTTTGGATGTCATGTTAGTTACTAATGGTTGAACAAACGTAGAAAAAAAATCAATTGTGACTAGATCAACGCGAGCTGTGATTTTAAAACGTTGGATTCGATCTTGAATAATGTGAAATACGTTCACATATACTAGAAAATGAGATTTTTCCAACGATATATCAAAAGTTCAAAACGGAAAAGAGGTGAATGAGAAATTGAAACTCAAAACATATCCATCTTGGTTGGGCACAAAAGTCATTATTTATTAATTTCGCTTGAATATAAATTAATTGTCTAGAGTCCACAGTTTCTCAAAATAATGAATTGGTAAGTTTTTCATTCATTTTCCTACGAGATTGCAGAATCGTACCTGAAGAGATTCTCTTTCTTAAAAGAGACTCTTTCTCCTATGAGTAGAAGAAAAATCGTTTGAGCTAAATATACGTTGAAAACCCTAGTCGTCATCACTCGTTAAAACCGTTCCTCTCTGGGCACTCTCTATACACGCTTCAAGTTCGGCTGCATTCGTCGTTGTATTATGGAAGACAATTACTCATATGAGACAATACACGTCTTAATAGTGTAACATTATTTTAAGTTTTCTTACATGAATCAATCTGTGTTCATTATTGTTTGCATGTTCAAATTGTTTTATTTACACAAGCAACCCGCTTCTAACAGTAATCATACAATACTCCCTAAAATGAGAGTGGCTTGCTTCTATTGCACAAGTTCAAAAGGGCACTTTTGTTTATCGAAAAAGGGCGAATTTAAACCAACGTGCGTGGTTGACCGTCACACAATCTGGCGTGCTGGGACGAGAGAACGAAGTTTCAAAGCAAAGCAGCAAAAAGAAAAGGTGAAGTCTGAAGTCTAAACATAGACGTGGGTCTGATCTGAGAAGGCGATTTAGACTTTGTCTCGTATGTACGGCAGTTCCTGCAACTTGCCAAAACATTAATTAATGGCTTATTATTGTGCTGCCGGCTGCTCCTTAAAGGTCTGCATCCAAGTTCATTGCACATCTTCCCAATTACATCCCTACAAGTGGATCACCCTCTCTCCATACCCTTTCTTTTACTTCTTCAACCTCCATTTCTACTCCCAACCCATTCTCTCTTCATCTTTTCTCTACTATTTATGTTCAAGTTCAAATCTGATACTTCATTTCAATTGGAAGTGTATCTTTGCTCTGGATCTTGCTGTGTGTGTGTGCCAACCTTCTTGACTGCACAGTTTCAGTCTCAATTTGTTAGGGGGAGACTTACATGGCTAAATCTGGGTTTGTTGAGACTTTCTCATTTGGTGGAGGAGGAGGCTCTAGTCATGGAAAGGTTTTAGGAATTATACCATTTTCTACCAGTATAGGGTCTTCCAGGCTCTCACTGCTACATGGCCATTTGGATGTCTGGGTCAATGATGCCAAAAACCTTCCTAACATGGACTTGGTACACAAGACTATGGGGGATATGTTTGGGAAGCTGTCCTTGAAGGTGAGCAACAAGATTGGGGAGCACATGCCCATTAAGAAAACCAGTGATCCTTATGTCACTGTTTCTGTTGGTGGAGCTGTTGTTGCAAGCACTTTTGTGATGGATGATACTGAAAATCCTTCTTGGAGGCAGCATTTTAATGTCCCCGTTGCACATTACGCCGCGGAAGTGCATTTCATAGTTAAGGATGATGATGTCGTGGGCTCGGAGGTTATAGGTGCTGTTGGAATTCCTGTGGAGCAGTTGTTGCCTGGAGCAAAAGTTGAGGGGATTTTCCCAATACTCAATTCCAGTGGAAAGCCGTGTAAACCAGGAGCGGTTTTGAGCTTGTCGATTCAGTACACCCCAATGGAGAGGTTGAGCATTTACCACCATGGCGTGGGGTCAGGTCCCGAATATCCCGGTGTTCCTGGCACTTACTTCCCTCTTAGGAAGGGCGGTAAAGTTACGTTGTATCAAGATGCTCATGTCCATGACGGTTGCCTTCCCAACTTGAGGCTTGACGGTGGTGTTCAGTTTGAGCATAGGGGTTGTTGGCGTGACATCTTTAATGCTATAAGTCAGGCGCAGCGTTTGGTTTACCTTGTAGGATGGTCAATATACCATGAAATTAGTTTGGTTCGTGATGGTAAAACCAAAGATTGCACATTGGGCGATCTTCTCAAGGCCAAATCACAGGAAGGTGTGCGGGTGCTGCTCCTTGTCTGGGATGATCCTACTTCTAACAACATCATGGGATATAAAACGGTAAGATGCCATAGTTTTTTTTTCACGGATATATGCTTATTATATCTCTTATGTATTATATATCTGTTTACATGTTAGTTTTCTGTCCTTGGATTGATGTAGAGTGAATGCAGATAGGAATTCTGCAGAGTTTTGTTGAGACTGATTTACTTCAGTTCTCATAAACTCATAAGTAATATAAGGCATAACTAATTATGACATATTTTATATGGTATATGTTAGATAGATGTATAATCCATCACTTAGGTTGTTCGTGGGATGTAAATGGGTTATTACTATAGGGAAAGGATACATATTAGTTTAGGTGTACTTTGAGAATAATCTCTCTTGTCAATGTTTCAGGTTCCTACTTTTTTTTTGTTATTACCTTTTCTTTGATCCTTTTCCAGATATTTTCATCCCTGCCCCTTATCGTTTTCATTGTCACGTCAACAATTGAACCTAGGATTTGATTTTTTATCTTCACCATCAATTACATGTCAAATAAAGATCAAGGCGATGCTATATATTTTCTTAATCTGAGCTCAGTTTGTCAAGATCTTGTTCTCTACTTTTTGCAGCAAAATCTTTTAGCTGATAAAAAAGATCTTGTTCTCTAAGCCTCCAAAGGCATTTTATGCTATAATGTGCTTTGGTGTTTTTATTTTATGTTGTTCTTCATGATGTCCTTTTCAAGACCCTATCTCAAGTTTAATTACTAGATTGTGTCATGTGGAGTTCCGTAACGAAAGATTGTGTGTAACATGCTTGGTTGCTTATGGTTTGTAGATTTATTTCTCTGTACTAATTTCTATGTTTTACTTTTGGTCTTTATTTCATTTCCTTACCTGTATTTCTCATTCATTTAAAGAAGTAACCTATTACCTTCCTCTTTCGCTAGGCATATACTGACTTCTATTATGTGCAGAATGGAGTAATGCAAACCAGTGATGTGGAGACACAG
>JAYMTQ010001578.1:0-13125 GCA_036897385.1 Geranium incanum | reverse complement strand
GCTGTTTTTAACTTTTTCAATTATTTTTATATTTGAGTTTGTACTTATAATAGGTCATTCAATGACTTATTTTTTAGTTAGAGCAATCACATCAAGTGTTGATTGGCTGTTGAGAGAATGTCATGTCCTCCTTGACTTTTGATCGTATTCTATCTTCTAGTCCGGCTTAAGTGAAGTTTTAGATTTGAAAAAATGAAAAATGTTACTTACACCCTGTTGATGTTTACACCTAAACCCTCTTAACTAATTAATTAATTTGTAGGCCTCCTTAAATACTTTGTTATTGCACTTAGTGCAACAATGTTAGTTTTGCAGTCAAAACAAAAAAATCTGACCAACACATGAAGGAATATTTTTTTGTCACTAAGTTGCCCAAATAAGAAGTCAAATACAAGTATTTTTTAAAGCGAATTCTTCATTTATAAATGATAGTGATAGAATTCTACATTCGAATATTGAGAATCCACCGTGTACGATTTGCAAATAAATAGTAAAAGATAGCCTTAAGACACCCTACCTCTCTGGACACCTCCACACAATCGTGTTCGACACACGACCCACCGAAACTAAAACATACTAAACAAACGAAACATGTCAGACACTATGACAGCCTCAAAACAACACTAAAACCAAAAACACGAAACACATACTAAAAACAACAAACACAATAATACTTAAAAACAAACCGGACCACCCTCCTGCCTTCTTCGGGGGGGGGGGGCATCTTCTCATCTGAACCCGTACACCTTAGCGAGCGTTGCTCCTCAAGCATCTCCCACGGAAGATATCCAGTAACCACTCATCCATGAATTCATCGACATATCCCAATTTACGAAAACCTCACAGCGCAAAACTGGTTTTAGTATATTACCAAAGGAGATATCTAATTGAAGTCAAATACAAGTTCATTGCCTTATACACCAAATAATTACAAGTAGTTTGAGCTGCATTTTAAAAGCTCCGGCGGGACCGTTACAATTTGAACTATTTTTGTCTCTCTCTCTACGGTTCGCTACTGTACGGTTTCACCAGAACCCGAAGCTTCACTCGCCCTCTTCGATCGAACACATTTTCCAGATCTCATCGTCCGATCTTCTCTGCAAATCTAGGGCACCACTGTATCGACCTTCAAATTGATCCTATTTTTGTTCAATTTTGGGTTGCGTGTGCTCAGGTTCGGAGGTTTTCGGTTGGAAGCGAAATGGCTATTTAGGTCATCGCGAGCGAGCCCTAGGGTTTGTGTTTTGCCACAATGCAGAGCTCGTCGAGCTCTGCGTCGCAGCCGGAGGCGATTCTGGAGTGGCTCCAGAAGGAAATGGGGTACAGACCTTTAGGGCCGTACAGCAAGGCGCAATCGCCTTCGACAGAGGCGATTCGGAGGATCTGCAGAGGGAACATGATACCAGTTTGGGGGTTTATGGTGAATCGCGTGCAATCGGAGAAGACGGTGGAGAATATCCGGAGGAACATCACCGTTCACGGCGAGGGTAGTGGCGTGAAGGGTCGGGGGCAGGAGAAGGTGGTGGTTGGGGAGGAGAGCAGGGAAGGAGCTCTGGTGGAGAGGGAATTGGCTGCGAAGGAGGTGGAGAGGTTGATGAGCGTTGTGAGGAGGCAGAGGAAGGATCTGAGGGCGAGGATGATGGAGGTGTCGAGGGAAGAGGCGGAGCGGAGGAGAATGATGGACGAGAGGGCGAATTACAGGTCTGTGTGTGGAATGTGAAAATTTGTTTTGTTGATGATGGCATGATTGGGAAGATTGTTGATTCCTTTGATGTAGTTAGTTGAATTTTGGTCCTATAGTCTTAATCAGTTCAAATGTAGTTTACTAGGGATCATGAAAAGGTAGGATGTTACTAGAAATTATGGGTTGAGAAGGAGATTTTGATATTCCTTTTCTTGTAGTCATTGACAGTTTAAATGTAGTTTTCTTCCGATTATAATGACTTTAGTACCTTATGGCTCATTACAGGATTATGATTTTGGGAATTGCGTGATAGTAGTGGCCTTATCGTTGGTTTTTTATCTCTCTGCAACACTTTTCAATTTTATCAAAGCCTCATGTTCAAGTTATATATTATGAAGAATTGGGGAATAGTCATGTAAAAACTATACCTGTAGTGGAAGCTAGGAATCCACATCAGCTGTTTGATTGAAAAAATAGACGGCTAAGATTAAACCCCTCCATGATAACCATATGTTATATAGGTGAAAATGAATTTATTTATCATTAATGGCATGTATCAATCCAATGACTTCATATGGTTCTTAGTTTGCACCATAAGAGGTGGCTTTCACCTGAATAACCCTCATGAAGAACTATCTATTGTGTATTTGAGTTGGCATTGGTCCTATGGGCACTCTCTAAGAATCAAAATATTCCTACTTGTTAATATATGTGTTTCCTTATATATGGTGCTTGGAACTTAGGCTAGGATACTGTAAAACATGCTAGTATGTGCTTACGCGGGGAGTAGCATGTCATATAGAAAGTGTTCTAAGTGTATGAATGGCTGGCTGACATTCATTTGAAAATATTGTGAATATGTTCCACATTGCTGAGTGTTGATGTACATCTGATAAAAAAAAACATTGCTGAGTGTTCACATGTGATGCAGGCACAAACAGGTGATGTTGGAGGCATATGATCAACAATGTGATGAAGCAGTGAAAATATTTGTTGAGTATCATAAACGTTTGCGTTACTATGTTGATCAAGCAAGGGATGCCCAAAGGTTAAGTGTCGAATCTGCTGAAGTGGTTAACAGCTTCAGTTCAAACAGTGAAAAGGAAGCTGTTTATTCTACTGTTAAAGGCATTAAATCTGCAGACGATTTCATCCTTATTGAAACTACGCGTGAAAAGAATATCCGGATAGCATGTGAATCTCTTGCAGCGAATATGATTGAAAGAATACGTAATTCTTTTCCAGCTTATGAAGGAAATGGTATTCATTTGAGTCCTCAGTTAGAAGCTGCCAAGCTAGGCTTTGATTTCGATAGGGAGATACCTGATGAGGTTAATTCAGTAATTCTAAGCTGCCTGAAGTGTCCTCCTCAATTGCTCCAATCAATTACTGGATACACTTCAAGACTAAAAGCTTTAATTTCTAGAGAAATAGAGAAGATTGATGTTAGAGGTGATGCAGAAACTTTAAGGTAAACCATTATTTCTTTTCATATAATTTGAGTCTTATAGGACTTCAATCACTTAATGCATTCATCTCATTTTTGGTTTGTACATCTACTTTTCCAACCTATGTACACATTGAAATTTGGAATTCCTTATCAGGTTCAAATATGAAAACAACAAAGTAATGGATGTATCAACTCCTGATACAAGTTCACCATTACATTATTACGGCAATGAAAAAATGGGGGTGGATGTATCTTCCAGGGGAACACAAAATCAACTTCTTGAAAGACAGGCATTCCTATTTCTAGATCTTAGTCCTTAGTTTATGAATATGTGTTCATTACTCTGTAAATTTATATTTGATTTGATGGTACTGTAGGTTTTATCATTATATTTTTAGACTTCTATATTAATGTCAGGTACATCTTATTATATACAGAAAGCTCATGTTCAACAGTTTTTGGCTACCGAAGATGCACTCAACAAAGCCGCAGACGCTAGAGACTTGTGTCTAAGGCTTATAAAACATTTGCATGGAATTGGTGATGTATCTCCAAACTCTCTTGGTGTTGGAGGATCATCACAAAGCATTGGTGGTCTTAGGCAATTTGAGGTAATTGTTCACTACATTTAGGATGCATAGTAACTGGTGTGCTGGATAAGTTTCATGGCGAGGTGTCTTCTTACCACTGCATCCTTTTCGGTTTGTATAAACTTTCCATTAAGGAAATACCCCCCTGTCCTAAGTTACGTATTTACTGGACCAATTGTCGCCCCAAAGTAAGTGTCCAAATTGATTTTTTAAAAGGGGTTTATGTCTGGATTACCAATGTCATCCTTTTGATAAGTTTTTATCACTTGATTTTGTCAGAACAAAAACAGATGGGGAAAGTAAAGCACTAGTATTTGTATAAAGTCATATAGGACGCTTATTATGGATTGATGGAATAACTAGTAAATGGCATGCATCTCATTGTTATTTTTTTCTTTGGATGGGGCATCATTGTTTATAGGTAATTTTCTATGAACATATTGTGATAAAAGTGTTAGTTTTGGCCTTTTAATTTTTTTGCTGTTTTCTTTTTCAGAAGAGGTAGTAGTTTCTACCTTGAATCTATTTTGAACAGTACATGAATTCATGTCTTAATTCTTTCCTTGTTTCTTTGAGTAGTTGGAGGTCTGGGCCAAGGAGAGAGAAGCATCGGGATTGAGGACCAGCTTGAACACCATAATGTCTGAAATAGAACGCTTAAATAAATTATGTGCTGAGAGAAAAGAAGCTGAAGATTCTTTGAGAAAGAAGTGGAAGAAAATTGAAGAATTTGATTCACGTAGATCTGAACTTGAAACTGTATATACTGCTCTCCTCAAGGCAAACATGGTAAGGCATCCCAGAGTAACTTTTTGTTTAGTCTTCAACCATTGTTGTGTTTTGGCTTACTGCATTTGTTAGAGCTACTTTTTGATGCCGTTACTTCCATGCAGTACATTTTGTCAAATAACCACATGAAGTTTGTCCAGATGTTTTTACTGTAGATGCAAAATAATGTGTCAATCTATTAGATATGATTTGTATGGACATTTTGTTTTTAAGTAGGTTTGGGTTCTTATCCGCATACAAATCTTTATTCAGGGGACTGCCAATTTGATTGAAAAGGAACTATAAATGCAAAGCTATAAGGAGAGTTTCAGTTTGTTTCTTGGGTATGATTTTAAGAAATCAACTTGTTTTGATTGAACTGCCACTTCTATCAGGATGCTGCTGCATTCTGGGATCAGCAGCC
Organism: Geranium incanum; assembly: GCA_036897385.1. Classification (NCBI taxonomy): domain Eukaryota; kingdom Viridiplantae; phylum Streptophyta; class Magnoliopsida; order Geraniales; family Geraniaceae; genus Geranium; species Geranium incanum. The sequence continues at coordinate 8,209 of JAYMTQ010001578.1, read as the reverse complement.
ATTAGCTGCAAGGGAGTATGCATCAAGCACCATCATTCCAGCATGCAGAGTTGTCGTGGACATTTCCAGTAGTGCACAAGAATTTATCGATAAAGAAGTCTCTGCCTTATATTGCAGTCCTGATAATAGCCTTTACATGCTTCCAGCAACCCCACAGGTAAGCTGCAATATCACATCATCGTTGGCTAGGAATGCTGTACCTTGGTAGTAACTTTAGTTCTAAAAAATAGTTGTAATAATGGTTTATTTTGAATGTAAATGTTGTATAGTGAATGGACTAATGGGTTGGTTAGGGGCACCTTTTTGGGTACTTAGCTTGATATTCTTATGAAAGATCTTTCTTTTATTGCTTTTGAGGGAGGCAGTAATTGTATGTGTTTATTGATTTCCTACCAGGCACTCTTGGAATCTATGGGATCCAATGGATCTACTGGACCTGAAGCCGCTGCAGCTGCAGAGAAGAATGCAGCTTTGTTGACTGCAAGAGCTGGTTCCAGAGATCCATCCGCCATTCCATCAATTTGCCGTGTTTCTGCGGCTCTTCATTATCCTGCTGGTGAGTAAGCTAGAAGCCTGACCTATTTAAACGTTTGCTAGCTTTTGGGATGGTGTTGGTTACTATCTTACCGGGCTCTTACTATTACACATTTCTGGCAAGGCTCGATTATATTTATCCACTTCAGTGTGCCTGGTTGAAAGATTTGGCCTTCTTGTTCATTTTAATGTTGGGTCATACATAGGCTTAAATTTAACTTGTAATCAAAGCTTAATTTGATCAGTTAGACATTGGGGGTAAGATTTCCCTTCACTTTGCCTCTTACCAAACGGGATGGCCAAGAATCTGAAAATTGTCTGGATACCAAACCATTATTTTATCAGGTCATGGAGACTTTCTGAAAAATACATTTCACGGAATTGCTTGCAACAAGAAAGACAAGTTGTTTTATGATTCATCACAAATTTTTTTATTGTCTTGTAATTTTTTCAAAATACTGATTTTATTTTGTTTTTATTTGGTTAATAGGGTTCATGTTTTATAGTTTATTTCTGGTTCATAATTTATTTCACCACGTGGACTAAAATGCCTCACGTGCATAATAAGGTTTGGTCGGTTCAGATGCCGGTTTGGCTTCAGTTTTAGAGTCGCTGGAATTTTGTTTGAAACTTCGTGGTTCCGAGGCTTGTGTGCTGGAGGAGTTGGCAAAAGCTATCAATTCAGTCCATACACGGCAAGATCTTGTCGAAAGTGGTCATGCACTGTTAAACCATGCTTATCGGGCTCAACAAGAATATGAGAGGTAGAGGGACTATGCTTCTATCGAATTATAATTTAGTTTTTAACGATCTAGCTCTCCAAACATTTGGATAATTTTGAGAGCCTATTTTCTATTTTTGCCGAGCCCATTCTTAATTGATAGATTAAGTATCTCATAGACTGGATTTATGTTCGACGTGTAATCATATATATATATATTTGGTTAGCTTTATTTTTATTCACTATGCCTGACAGGACTACGAGTTATTGCTTGAAATTGGCCGGTGAGCAAGAGAAGACTGTCATGGAGAAATGGGTGCCAGAGCTAAAGACTGCAATTCTGAACGCTCATAAGTCTCTGGAAGATTGCAAATACGTTAAGGGTTTGGTGAGTAATTCCGGCGCTCATTTATTTATTTAAACCGGCCAGTTCTCTGAATCATCTCTCTAAATATTTGCACCTAACGATTTACTGCAGACTGAGGAATGGTGGGAGCATCCAGCGTCAACTGTCGTTGACTGGGTTAAAGTCGACGGGCAAAATGTTGCCGCCTGGTGTAACCATGTGAAGCAGCTTCTTGCTTTTTACGAAAAGGAGCTCTTGTGAATATCTGAGCTTTTACTATTATGTTTGGTGCCACGCTAGATCGCTTACAGTGAGGCTCGAGCTTTGAAGTATAGCCCCAGCCTTCGAGTTCGTTTCTAATTTGTATAGAATTATTCAGAAATACAAGTTCTTTTTGTACTATAGAGCCATGTAGTTTTTCCCAGGTCATGAGTGCATGTTTTTGGAGAAGAAGTGTGATTTATTTTGCCTGTAATTGGATTCAGTTGGTTTAACTTCTAAAGTTTTCTGAATTCTTGATTTAGTGATCTGGATTTAAAAGTTCCCAGAAATACGCTGAATTCGACGGGAATTTGATATTTCCACTTAATTAGGGCATGAATTTTGTGACTTCAACTTATCTTGTTGCTATTTTCTATAGGGAGGTGAAATTCTTTGAACTTGATGAAGACTTGATGTTTCTATTCAATTACAGGCAAGATTGCCAAACCCGTCTTGTTGTCGCTCCTAAGCTTGATTAAGGATTAAATCTTTATTTTTAATTTTGAGCAGCCCAGGAAACTAATGATTCAAGTAGATACATGAAGTTCTCCTCACATTTAATTTAATATTATCTTATGTTTTATTTAAGAATGACAACAAAATTTGAGCACGGCGAGTAATGTCGTAAAAATTTTCGACTTCTTGATTAGATTTTATAAATTTTTCCGACTGATTAGCGTCTAGCATTCTAACAACACTGACAACAAGTACTTGATATTCTCGATATAGCAGGGTAAATGATCAAAATCACTAGACATGTCTCGAATCCGTCTTGTTATTATATTATTATAGTGCGACTAATATTCTGAGCTTAATGGAGATCTGATACCCCCAATCCAACAAAATAAAAAACGAAATCACTAAATCCATCCCGAACAACCCTTAAGTTTAGTTAAAGTTGAAGTCATCAAATAAATTTTTTTTTAAAATAACAATTGTGTGTTTCAGCAGAAATGTGATTGGATCTGTAAAAGCTATTAACAGTTCTTGTTTCATTCCCAGAACGAGAGCGAGCGAGAGCTTCTGAGAGAGAGAGAGAGAGGAGATGGGGAGAGAAGTATCGGAGAGCTGCGTTGATTCGCTACTGACGGAGATTGTGTTCTCTTACTGTAATCGCTTCTACGCCAACAAGCCGGAGCTCGCAGCTCGCCGGATCGAGGCCATCGGCTACCAGGTCGGCCACCAGCTCTCCGAACGGTAATCTTCAATGCTCCGACTCTCTCCATTTTCGATTCCATACCTGATTTGGTCTAGTCGTCGCAAGATCTGTGTGAAGAAACAAAAACGAGTTTGTGCTCGATCACTGGATCAAGAGGATTGAATTGATTGTTTGGTTGAGTGAATAATTCGGGAAATGGATGTGAATTTTGGTTTTGTAGAGTTAAATTAGCATGATTTGAGGTATAATAACTGTGTGATTTGGATTGGTTTGTGGTGGTGCTCATTGTCTGGTTTGTAATTTTGTGTATTGGGGTTTTAGGTATTTGAAATGGGGTTGATTTATGTCTTTTTTGTTGGAGATGGTTGATCATGCGAGGCGAGGTTTTATCCGGCCTCCAACGGATTGTTAGCGAGTCAGGAACAGGAACCCGAATTCTTGGTTTGGCTTGGGAATGTTTGATTCAGGGTTTTATTTCGTTGAGATGCTCGATGATGCATGGAGTTTTCGTTTCTTGCTTCTTCCAGTCTCCTTGGTAATCACACTTCATACAAAAAGCTTTAAGGTGTAGTGCCCGGTCAAGCCTTGTATCATCTTAACTCTGTCACGGCATTTCTCTCCTGGGGTTTGTAATGGTTATATGTCTTGTGAACAGATCTAAGCTTTTCACTCTCAGTTCCAAGAAGGGGCTTGCATTTCGATCTTTCTTTCTTGATCAGTAGAGCACTAGCTAGTTTTTATAGAAGAGGTCACAGTGGGGGGTACTCGTGGAATTTCTCTTGTAAAACTGGCTGATATTGAGTGCCTAGTTATCATATAACTAAGTCCAATGGAAATATGTTGCTCTTTGCAAGGGATTTGGTACTAGAGAGTAATCGGGTGGCAACATATTTTGCAATCAATTCTAGTGCTCTTACCTGTTTATTTTGGTAGCAACTATTGAGCCTAGCATTTGTATGTGTATAGTGATTTGAATCAGCAAGTAGGAGTGACATGTATTGAGCCTTTAATTTCTGCAATCAGTAGATTTGTTAATGGTTACCCAAGTGTGTAGTAGACGCCCATTCTATATATAGCTTCGGACATCTGTGTACTAACATCTTCCACATTTCTCTTGTAAAACTGGCTTGTAATCTTGTACAAAATTTCTCTTGTACAACTGGCTGATATTGAATGCCTAGTTATCATATGACTGAGGCCAATGGAAATATGTTGTTTTCTGTAAGGGATTTGGTACTAGAGAGTGAAATTGGGTTGGCAACATATTCGGCAATCAATTCTAGAGTTCTTAGCTGTTTATTTTTGTAGCAACTATTGAGTTAACATTTATATGTGTACAGCGACTTGAATCAGCAAGTGGGCATGACATGTATGGAGCCTTTAATTTCTGCAATCAGAAGATTTGTTAATACTGAATAGTTACCCAAGTGTTTAGTAGATGCTCATTCTATATATAGTTTTGGACATCTGTATACATCCATCTTCCACATCTCGTTGAAGACACTTGGGGCTTGGGTAACAAGTGTTTCTTTGTTGTTAGGTACACGATGGAGCGGCCTCGATTTACTGATCATCTAGAGGCAATAAAGTTTATATGCAAGGATTTCTGGTCTGAGGTCTTTAAAAAGCAGATTGATAACTTGAAGACGAACCATAGAGTAAGTTTGAGTATTTGAACTGAATGTGCACCTGATGAAACCATTGTTATAAAATGAATGCTGACCTCTGCTTGTCATGTAGGGTACCTTTGTATTACAGGACAATAAATTCCGTTGGCTTGCACGCATGTCAGCTGATCCATCGCCTGATGTGGGCACTTCTCCTGAAACTGACAAGTTAGCGCAAGGAATGAGCATGCATCTTTACTTTCCGTGTGGAATCATAAGGGGCGCGCTTTCAAACCTTGGAATCCCTTGTGCAGTTTCTGCAGATATATCCAACCTTCCTGCATGTGAGTACTTGGTTTTCGGGTCTGAATGTCAAAAAAACAAAGCTACAATTGTATAATCATATGCATCATTCATTTGCTCCCTATCTTTATAGTTGTGTGTTGACTATGCATGATACAAAAATGGCTTCAAAGCATTTGGAAGTGGAACTATCTGCTCCATTTGCATATTCTTTTCTCTTCAAATTTTCATAGGACATAGCTAGGACTGTTTTTCCGTGCCTCTATGTTCACTGCTCTCAATTGTCAATAACTTGAATGGTAACCATCTATTTACTATAATCAAATGCAACACCTGTATGTTCCCTATCCTTATACGTGTGCATCAGCTAGGCATGATATCAAAATGGCTCTCAAATCGTTTGGAAGCGCATGGTAACCTTCATTACCTTAGACTAGTTTTTCATGCCTCTCCGTTCACTGCACTCAAATCGTCAATAAGTTGCATGATGTTAGACAGATTGTGTAATATAAATAGAAAGTACTAGACAGTCCAAGTAATGTGACATGATAAGATAACTAAACTACTATACTTGAACTTCCTTTATTCAAACAAAGAATCTTGTACTTTTATACCGTGGCTTGTGATTGATTCCCTTGCTCTTTTTGTGATACAGACCATTATATCTGACATGCCTTTTGTAATTTTCTCGTTCAGGTTCGTTTGTGGTGCGCATAAAGGCCTGATGAAGTGTTTGACATCAGAGTAAGACCGATCCCACTTCATTGAAGTGATCAAACTTATAATCAGCACCAACAAACTCTTTAGTTTTTTTCTCGCTTTGCTGTCTTGTGTTGACTTCTATTATAATAGATGGTGCTCATATGTTTGAAATTGTGGAGGGCCAAGTTCAATTGGATCTCTCCTGCCTCCTCCAGCTTATGCTTTGAAAAGTTTAATGATAGCTGCTATAGTTGTGTGAAGTTCATTGTATAGAACACATGCACTATTTTAACTCTTGACATCATGAGAGAAGAAACCCGCCTAGACCAGCCAGGCTAGCACTTGTGGGCAAGTATGGATGATGATATGATGGGTTTTGGACGAATTTAGTGATCCTTGTCAAATTAGAGATATTGGGTCCTTGTTGGGTTTGAGGTATTTTGTCTCTCTATAGGGATGACAGAAAGGTGCGTCAGAGCAAGTTAAGTGATCATGTCTCTTATCCCATCGGACTAGAGATATTTGGTCTCAATCGGGTTTAGAGATTTTTGCTAACCCTACTTGTCATTAAGGGTGACAAAAAACTCTAAATTTGACGAGGACCTGAAATCCCTAGTCTGACAAGGCAAGGGGCAAGATTTGAACTTGTCATGTTGTCATCCTTAAGAGAGGCAATGTACCTCAAATTCAATGAGTACTCAGTATTTCCGATCCAATGGGACGGGATGGTATGATAAAAGGAAGGGTTTCAGACAAATTTAGTGATCCTTATCAGATCGGAGATATCGGATGCTCGTCGGGTTCAAGATATTTTGCTTCTATAGGGATGGCAAAAGGGTACGTTTAGAGCATATTTAGTGATCAAATTTCCTATCCCATTAGACTATGGATAACTAGTCTCCGTCGAGTTCAGAGAATTCTTTCAACCCTACATGTGATTAAGGACAACAACAAAAACCCCAAAATCTGTTGAGCACCTAAAATCCTTGGTCCTACAGACCAAGCATCAAAATCACAAAACTTGTCTCGAACCTACCATATTGTCATCTCTATGAAAGAGGCATTATACCTCAAACCCAACAAGTACCCAGTATTTTTAATTCAATGAGCCCGGACTAGATCACAAAACCCGCTCAGTTGCCATCATGTCATTGATTTTGTAATTGGCACAACCTCTCTTGTTTTGCATATGAAATTGTGTGTAACAGCTACGAATAACATCGGCGGAGATACCTAGATAACACTCTCACATTCATTGGACCCATATCTGATTCTATCTACACACGACATGTGCAACACAAAATATGAGTATATAGTCTTCACGGGCCACACAGCCAAAGTTAACGTTCTTGTCTATATATGCACTCCACTTCACTATATAAATAGAGTAGCTTAGCTTAGTTATTATGTAAGTAACTCAGAGACAATGAAGAGTGTGTGTGGTATTGTTCTGTTGTTTCTGGGTCTGCTGTTGGTGGGCGATGCTCAGTTCATATGCAACGTGCCGTTGGCCGGCCTGATGGAGTGCCAGCCGGCGGTGACTCCTCCTAGACCGGCTCGGCCCACTCGGGCCTGCTGCTCGTCGCTGGCGGGGGCGGACATGAACTGTCTCTGCAACTTCAAGAACTCGCCGGAGCTCAGGAACCTCGGGATCGACCCGAGGCTCGCAGTCAAGCTCCCCTACAGGTGCGGTCTCCGCAATGTTCCTCGCTGCGGAGCAAGGTCTCGTCGTCCTGTGACCGTGCATGTGCATGGCGATAATCTTGTGTATTGATGTGTTGAGAGAAATTATCATGGCTTAAAATAAAATGTGCTTGGCCTTTAGATTTTTTAATTTTTTTTATTATCGGCAATAATCGAAGACATTCTACACTATAGGACCTCATGCGTATTGAGTGAGTTCCTTATTGCTTGTGCCACCTTGTCTTGGTGTTTTGAATTTTATTTCTTCTTGGTGTTTTACTTATTTAAACTTCTATATAAAGAAAAAACATGAATCACAATCCATATATATGGAGCTTGTTTTGGAGAATACGGGACGGTGGGAGGGTGTGAATAGTTGTTAAAAATATTTAAGTACAAACTAAACTAAGCTGATCGAGCTTGGTTTTTTCGAACACAAATTGAAAGTAAATTTTTTTGATGGCGATTCTTAGGAAATTTGAAATCTTGTTAGGGTTAATATGGACAATTGAATTGAGAATACAATATTTATTAACTATTTAGCCGCAAATCATATAAATTTATGTTTTTTATTCTATTTTATTTTTTTGAAGTTATGTTTGCTTTTTATTAAATAAAGAGAATTGCAAAAAAAATTATTGGTCATAAACAAAATTTTGTGCAGGTATTAATGGTTGGGACATGAATTCTGATATTAATGTTCAAATTTTGATGTTTTTATTTTGAAAGTAGCAGAAAGAATTTATAGGCATCTAAAAGTCATTTTCACGTATTTAAGTAGAAAGTGAAAAATCTAAGGTGTTCACAGTTACTTAATTTTCAAACTATGTTATTGATGGTGTTGTTTACTGATTTAGACATATGACCTATTTTAAGTCACTGATCACTATTAA
>JAYMTQ010001577.1:0-13127 GCA_036897385.1 Geranium incanum | reverse complement strand
CTGTGGAACTTTTTGCGACCCCAAAAGTCACTGCGTGACAGCTTTCATGGACACGCATGGGCACGTGTCACGCGCTGGGAAAACGTGCGAGCAAATTTTCATAAAACAACGCTTGTGATTGGTTTGGACAGTTTGTAAAAACCCTAAAGTTTATAGTATATATATATATAACTCACTCGGGAATCTTTCAGTGTAAGATTATATACTCACATACAAACGTAACACATGCATATTTTTCATGATAAACTCTGTTTTTGCCGGCTAATGTGGGTTTGTGGTACCATAATGAGATGTCAATTGTCACATTGAAATATTGGTTTTTAAATTTTATGTCAATATGAATAATAAAAGAATGTTTGAATATTTATTAATTGTATACGTTATTTTATAGTTGGACGTTTGTTGTTCAGATTTGGTGTCAAAACCAAGGAATATCGGTACATTGTCTATTGTTTCTAGGATTTTCAAAATAATACAATCCTTTATGAAGAATGAATAAATTCTTATATATAAAAAAAGTTAGGAAAAATGGGGCCATAACATTTATGTTGGTTTCATAATTAAAATAAGTTGCATATACGTTCTAGTAGGTACCTCTCCATTCTGAGGACATTCCTTGAGCGCGGGGATTTTGTAAGTGACAAATTTGATTATTGAAATTAATGGTATTTTAAATATATGAATGTTGCTGCTTGTGAAAAGAGAGAAAAATTCAAGGCACATTATCAATTGATATATGTGATCATGTATGCTATGGCATACTTTAAAATATATCATGGTAACATTATAGTGGAATCGGCTAATTTATACCGCAGTAACACAATCACTTTCAAAATATATCATAGTAATATAATATTATTTGATGTTTACCGTGCTAATTTAGATTTCCCATGTGGTAATTGGGTTTATATATACTACATTGATGAGAAGTATATATGTTTTAATGTATAAAGTCCCAAAATTTAGGTGGCATCCATCCTATGACCATATATATATACATCCGAATTGCTCCATAAGAAAAGCAGAGAGTGAGAAAATGGGCAGAGCGGGAAAGGTGAGGCTGTTGTCCATCTCCATTAAGGTGGATGAGGAAGATGAGGAGGTCTCCGGCACGGTGACTCCTCCGTTCAACGCCTCCGCGGCCGTGCCTTTCCTGTGGGAAGAACAGCCCGGCAAGCCCAGAGCGAGCACCGCCCTCATCACCACCAGTTGTCCCACTTTGGAGCTGCCTCCGAGGATGTTCATGGAGGAAAGCAGAACACAGGCGTCCCCCACCACCGTGCTGGAGGGTCCCTATGTCAACAAGAGGCCCAAAGCTTCCTCCTTCAGGATGACCCTGAGGGAGTCCTCATCGATCATGATGAGCCCCTGCCCTGCAGCAGAGGGCGCTACTGGTACCCTTTTGGTGAGCAAGAGATGGCTCTCCAAAGACAAGGCCTGGTTTTGGACTAGCAAGAGGAGGAAGCTGGGCAAGATCATATCTGAAGACTATGTTGTCTCACCCTGTGATTCACTCTACTTTGACTGTCATGATCAATGGGACAACACCACATCAAGTGTGAACAAGAGCATCAGAGGGGCTCATTTTTGGGTATGTTTCCTTTTTAATCCTTCAATTCTTAGTGTTGATGTATGAGGGAATAGAAAACCCACTTCCACTTCCTCCAACTAGGTCAAATGCAGTTGACTTATTATTATGTTCAATAATTGTACACAAAATCTGGTAAAAACGGGACTCGCTGTCCTATGAATCAATTATTAGATAGTGTGTCCTTAATTCCTAGCCCCCTTTTGGCAATTCTGATTGTTTTTTGGTATGAACAATGCAAATGCAGGCAAGCATTTATGGAGGACTGAAGCATGCCATCTCATGGAAGTCCAAGAAACTTAAAGATGATAATACACTACAGTGAACTAAATTTGCTTTTCTTCCACCTACTACTACTACTACTTTTCATACTTTCCTGAGTGAAAAGGACTTGAGATGAGAGGAAATTATGTGTTTAACTTTACCTGCTCCCACTCTCACTCCACTTGTATCCTCCTGTTCCTGCTTGCTAGGTAGGTGAAGGTCTCTAGATTGGTCCCACCATTCCATTACTGTCTCCAGCTTGTTTAATGTAGCAGCAATAATTTATTCCTTATCAATGTGAAAGGTAAGCTCCATTACTCCCATTGCCACTGCCAAGCAAAATATGACTATTCATATCATATACTTCTCTCTTATAATTATCCTCTATACCAACACTATATTGCAGCTATTAGCTACAAGTCACTACTATCATTTATGTTCCAAACTTAATATCACTAGTTGTAGCAACCTTGCTCCACTTACTTCACAGCTCTAACACCACGCCACATTTTGATACTTAAACTTGGTATTTGGTTACTACTTGACCAAATTAAAATTACACACTGAGAGATCAGCTTTTTATAAGTAAACAAGGCAGCAAAACCTACCAGATATATATACTTGTACAGCATCAGTGTTGAAGAAGCAACATTTTGTTGTCCATCAGTGATAGGGAGAGTGCTAATGACTTATTAATTCAGAATAAACATGATGAAAGGAATGGAAAAACGAGACTTGTTTTTATCATGTCGCCTCTACTTTTTATCATGATGCAAGAAAATATTAAGATGACAGCACAAAAGCAGGACAAGAGGGTGATCCATGAACCATAATTCATTAAGTGGGTGACTCCTGAAAATTCATTCTCTAGTATTGGCTTTAAAATTCAGGCTTTTTATTACTCATGGCCAATTAAAAGCAATTAACTAATTAGGTGCACATACTTTCATTAGAATGAGGTAGTCAAAGTGTTATAGGACAAGAAGGTACTTTAAAGTTGCTCTTGTGACAGGATATTTCAGGAATCAGTCTACTAAAGGTACATTGATGGACAAGTTAGAAAAAGACATGAATTTAGGGTTTGTATTGATGGGTTTAAGACTTTAAATCAGATTAGGGTTTGCCATAGCTGAAGATTAGACGTAGCGAAACAGTAATTGTGTGGAGGGACTGCTGCTGGAATGCTGAACAGAAGTTGTCCAGTTCAATACTCCAAAAAGTACTTAAAAATAAGGAACCAAGAAGGAGGCTGATTTCTCTGATACATAACAGTTATCATTCTGTTGTCCATCACTCAAATTTTGTCTCTTTTAATCTGAAGAATAGATGCAAGTTACTCCCTTTGTCCCAAAATAAGTCTCACTTTCTATTTCAGGAGGTTACTTTTGGATGAACCATCAGCTGTACCCTTCAAATCAGCTAGTTACAACATGTATGCAGGGAAAAACATGAGAAATTAGAGAGGCATGTGATGACAAGTCAAAACTATATATGAGACCTACAAATACTTAAGTTTCATCCCCTCAAGATGAGAGAATCACTATTCTAGTTTGGAGATGTTTAAGACCACGATTTGAGGCAGAGAAGTTTGGAGCTAGACCACGATTTTTTTTTTTCATGAATTTGTTTGTTTTACTATCCTTAAATCCACTCCACCCAAATACCATGCTGAGAGCAAGTAGGGCCAAGCTTATTAAGCTAGTTGATTAACCCTTAAATTAGTTACCAACAATGAATTCAGTTGCTGATAAAACAAAAAATAGACCCAATCTAATGATATTGGGAAAATGGGACACCATTCGATACAAAGAGTAAGAAGTTGAAACAAAATCAAAATCAAGATTAGAAGAATAATTTGTTTCAAATACAGAATAAGAACAAGATAGACAACAAAGAGATACATCATCAAACATTCTCTAGCAGGTTATAAGATGTTTCAACTTGATAGGTTACAAGAATCATTAACGTTTTCTAGCATGTACAAAGTCACGTCTCATTACATATTTACAGAGAGCACTCATAATTTACATGAAGAAACTGGTAAATTTAAGAAAATACACAATATAAACTTATTTAATTGATACATTCTAGTTTGCACAACTAAAAGATCTCCAACTATAAAATACGTAAAGCTAAACAAACCTCACCACGAGCAGTAGAGCCTAGAAAGACGGTAACATCCAACCGACGGTCCATCCCAAGAGCAAGCCTGCACCAACAAGACCCAAACCCAGCGCTATCGCCACAGCATACTTTCCTATATCATGTTTCTTACGATTTTGCTTCCCTCGTTTTCCTTTTTGCCAGTTCTTTCGCATCTTCTTACCTTTCGGAGGCATCCATGGAAGGGCTACTGTAAAGAGGCTGGAGACAGGCCTGTCTTTGTTTTTTATCTGCAAGTAGAGAGTTTCTAACTGTAGCATTTGGAGCCATTGCTTGTATGCAAAAAGTTGGGAGGCCTGTCTGAAGAAAAGTTTAATGATGTGCTCCTTCTCCGCATATGCTTGCTGTGCAGCCTCCTCAGCTTCCCTTGCACGCGTCTGAGAATGTCGTAGAGCTTCCAATAGCTGAGCCTTGCTGGAATCAATCTCGGGAAGTCGTGTTTCGGTGATATGATTTTGTGTTGGAACACCACTGTTCCTTAAATCTGAACTCCTGATACATATAACAAAAATAATTCAATGAGCTAAACATTTATTTCTATGTATTTAACTTTGAGAAACATAACGGTGTTGCCACAATTAAGTCAGACACCTACTAGTTGACTGACGCCACAGTACCTACGTCAACAATATTGTTCATTCAAGTGAAAGAAGCTATACTTTTAATTTTCAGAAGTCAACTTATCAACAACGAAAATGCAATATAAAATAGTTAGAGAATAAGGTGAATCGATCAATAACCTCGGCACGTATCTGAATGACTTTTCTGGTTCGTATTGCATGTGGTTTTCAACGGAAGTCCACTGTTCCCCATGCGCTTTTCTAGAATCGTGAGAGCCCTGTTCAGCAGATATCTTATTGTACACAGCACTAGTTTGAATCTTTGAATCCGAAGACGATGCTATAATTTCATCATGCTTAAAACCCTGCATACAAGCATACGGGTTTGTCCTAACCTGCACTTTACGAGGTGGTGGAAGATCACAGTTTTGAATATGGTCAAGCGACTTCTGCGCAACAAAAGAAGCTAATTCGTTCCTATCTGCCAAGCGCCACCATGGGTCAGTCTTCTCACTCCCAATCCAAGGAGATTCTGGATCAAAACCTAACTCACTGTCTATTTTTGAACCCGAGCAACCAAGCAAATCCATCTCCAGTTCTTCACAGCTACCTCCTATCCCTGAAGTTTTGAGTTCCTCGACTTTAGAAGTTGAGTCTCCCGTGCCAGCGCTCAAAGTTGCTATCTCAGCCTCCACAACATTCAACTGTTCATGTGTCCAACCCTTTTGGTACCCATGTGGAGGTTGCTGCTGGAGCCACCATCTTGTACTGGGATGGGGTAGATCGGGATATTTAGGGGTTCTGCCAAGAGGCATGAATCCTGGAACGGGGTGATCGACCTTGTCCGCTTCACTGGTAGGTTCTGCTTCAACAGGTTTGCTCGCGGAAGATGATGACTGGCAGCAAGCTAACTTCGGAGCCCTTTTAGCATCTTCTTGTACAAAGCAACGATTAGCTGCTCTCTGCCACACAGCTCTTGCTTCTGCTGCTGCCATCAGTCTCTCATCCTCTGACACATTTTACTACACAGACGAGAATACTTCAGAAGTAGATAAGTTGAAAGCATGCAACCCTAACAAGTAGCAGACTGTAAAGCTTTTCTTTCATCGAAATCATGGTGCTAAGTTGTCATATAACAGAAATAATTGAGATATGTGTTGCTATTGGCAGACCAAACACTAAATAGTAAATTCTAATACAAAATGTTTCAATCGCGTAAAATTGGAGAAGTGAAAATGTGGGTGTGACCAACCTTGTCCAAATGATCAAGTACTTGAACTTGTGACCTGGTGGCCAAGGGTTTGAGTCATAACGATGGTATAAATATTAACCTTCAAAATACAGATGTTGTGATATGATAAATGCGGTCTTCATATACAGAACTACAAGAATTGACTTATCAAAAATGATATATTCCTATGTTAAGGTTGACTATGGGGAGCAAATTAACCATTTTAAATAAGGAATATATCAATATAGCTCATACATCACGGGATTATAAATACCTAATTAAATGTAACTTAAAATGTAACTAAAAGGTAAGGTTCTAAAACTCGGGATTGGGGAGAACTCGACGAGACAAAAAAAATAAAGAGTTCTGAAAACTCAGGGAGAAATCAGCAAAACTTTTTTGTATTAAATAAGCATGAGGTCATTGATTCCAATCCCCATGCCTATGGCTATTGCTAATATAAAAAACTTAAGAGTTAGGAACATGTGAATAGGGGTTTTGCTATCTGTCAAAATGACTAATGAATAATTAGGAAGTAGGGAAAACTTAAAGCTATATAACTTTAGAGAGAAATGGTGTATAGCAACATATTCATAAGAAAATGTAATTTGGAAAAATAACCCTTCAAAGCTGTATAGCATTAACAGGCGTGGTGGTACAAACTTGAATAGGGTTACAAATAAGTTCTGAACCCTGAAAACTTAGATGGTTCCAATATACAAATTTCTGACACTAAAACATTTAGATTCCTAAAACCAACATAGAGTCAAGTTCGTATAATGGTAACAACAGAATCAGCCAGACCTAGTAAACATTAATCTGATAGATAATTGCAGGCCAAACTGGGTTCCTAAGCCAAAATATGATGAACTAATCAGCTGTATAAACGAAAAGAAAATAGACAGAATCTCTATCAAAAGAAGACTCCTCAATGGAGAAACTGAAAAGGGGGTTAACCTAACATAGTTTGTTTATTCATCCACTAAATATATTCAATGATCGCCAATTTATGGGTACCTTAAATGAAATGGCTGTCATAACCTTAAACCCAATAATTATGCAGCGACATGCTTTTATTATAAATGCACAAAAAATCCTTTTTCTAAACTTAACAAAGAAGCATGATACATACTTCTCATAGAAATCACTATGAAGAATGAAGGTCATAGTACACAAGCTTTAAAAAGGGAAAAATCAGTGATCAACAATAAGAATTTTTAAATGATGCAAAATCTGAATCTAAGTATGATCAACTGGTTAATTGCTATCAAATGAGCTAAAGAAACATTAAGCCAAAACATAACATCAATAAAACCTTCCGCAATCATTAGATCAAATCAATCACACAAAAAAAAACATGTAGCTAAAACATAATTTCGGAAAATTCAGGTAAATAAGTTCACAAGAGATCGAAAAATCCACCTATTGTGGCCAAATACCAATATAATGAAAATCTAATACAAAAGAGAAGCCAAAAGCACCGACGAAGGAGCTAAAGTAAAGCAGAAACAAACATAAGGAGGCGAAATAATTCAGACCCATCTGGAGAACCCTCCGTGGAAGAGGAAATAGAAGGAGGTCTGGGAAGAATAAAGATGAATCAGAAATAGAGAGAATATGAATATACCTCGCTCGATGAATCGGTGGATAGAGCCAGCCAGAGACGGAGAGAAGAAGCAAAGACGACGACTACAGAGAGAGAGAGAGAGAGTATGTGTGTTAATTACAACTACACCCTTTCTTTTGCCTTTCACTTCCTGTCGGTTTGCACGCTACTCTTCTTTTGTATTAACGCAGAAATTCCATAAACCTATTTCACCAAATCTTTATATTAAATTAAATTAGAGCTGTACACGATTTAGGTAAAATAAAACTATATTATGATTTGAAATTGGGTCGTATGTAACTTAATTACTGTTTCGTCTATATCTGACCCACTAAAATAAATAAAAATAAAATAGATTGGCTGACCTTCAATTGCCAAAGCAAAGCTTCAACCATAAAAAAAAATGAGTAAATGACACTTTGTTACACCGAAATTTTGTGAAATGATATTTTCATACCCCAAATAACTTTTTCCCTTTTTTCATACACTGATTATGGTTTTGTGACAAAAGTTAAAAACGGTTAGTTTTAACAGATAAATGGTGTCACGTGCTATCACGTGAGTATTAACTTGTCTATAATACCCAAACTACCCTCTAGTGTGATTACATGAGGATTAAAGCCAATTTCAGTCGTACTTCATTGTCGAACACGCTGGGGAGCTAGAGAAGATGGCAACGCCGTCTGATGGGATGGTGTGTGAGTGTGGCTTTTATTCTCCGGTGAAGACCTCGAGGACAAGCCGAAATCCAGGTCGAAGATTCATGGGATGCGGAAAGGATTCGGTAAGTATGAATTTGATGTTTTGTTCTCTTAGATTGGGAAAAATATAGAAATTTATGTCTGAAATTGATTCATGTATTGGAGAAATTATTAAAAGTAGGGCTATTATGTTAAGAAATTGGCGAAATTAGGTCAAGGAATTGGGGACATTAGGGCCATTAGGTTAAGGGTTTAGGGAAATTGGCGAAATTAGGTCAAGGAATTGGGGAAAATAGGGCCAGTGGCTTCATGGTTTAAGGAAATTGGCAAAATTGGCTAAATTAGTTTAAGGAAATTGGGGAATTGGTGAAATTAGGTTAGAAATTGGGAAAAATTAGTGAAATTAGGGTTTAGAAAATTGTGGAAATCATATGTGATTAAGGAAATTAGTCTAATATGTACATTAGTTTAAGAACAGTAAGGGTTCATGTTTAATATGTACAGTAATTGCATGATATAATGATCAAGTAATGATAATCCCTAATATATTTAACAAAACACCTCAAAATGCAAGTTTTTCCAGTGGATCAATTCGGAGACATGTGAATTTGGCAAGAGATTGTTATCGGGTCTATATGAAAGGATAAGGTCATCGGAAGGAAAACAAAAAAATAGTGAGGAAGAGGTTCTATGATTGAATTCGAAGCTTGGGCAATGCAAGGTAGAATTGGAGGACAAAGACGAAATTATTGCTGAAATGGTTGGTGAATTACATGGATTGAAGAAGAAGAACAAGATGATGGAGAAGATGTTGATTATAGTTGTAGTTGGTGTAATTCTGTATTGGTTTGGAATGTATTAATATGAACTGAGTTTGTGAGATTTGGGTTTAAGTTTAATATGAAATTGAGTTTGATTTTCTTGTGGAGTTTAATTTGAGTTTATTATGGATTTGGGTTTGAGTTGATTGTTAATTTGAGTTTAATTTGGTTGTGATTAGATGCATATTATGCCATGACTTTGATGTATAATGCATGCATATAACAAAAGGTGAAATGGATGGTAAAAGTGGGCTCAAAAAATTTTGTCATGACTTTGTTGTTTTGGTTTGTAAACCATAACCTGTAAACCATACAAATCAAATTCATATACAAATTAGATGCAAAACAAAAATATAAGAACCCATGAACATAATTATCCAACAAGCTAATACATTGAGTACTTCAAAGTTTGACCGAAACCCTAAATTGTGCATCCATATACAAAAAACAGAGGCTTGTCCACAACTTGATAGAAATTGTCCTCCTTTACATATTAATAACCTAATAAATGCCAAAAGTTGTCCAAAATTCCAAAATAAAGCAGATGCACATGTGAAGTTTTTTGGGACCACAAAATAGCATCAAATCATGGTTGACTCGTGCTAATGGAAACATTAAAGGAAGTAGTTGGAGGATGGGTAGATGGTTGGGTGTTTAGAAGTGGGTGCACTCTCCCGTCTCACAGCACCATTTCCTCCTCCATTTGCAGGAGCTCTTGTGAATCTTGCCTCTTGAACAAATTTGGAACCACTCGCATCCACACGAGGCTTGCCTAGTTGTTTCTGTCCTCCAGTTCCTCCATAGTACAACGGTGTGAACTGCCACTAAACATCTCACAAATTGGAACAGTCAAGGTAATTTCCATAATCTCAGCTACATATATCGAATTTAGAAAAAAAAAACGGATATATTCATTCATTTTTAACATAATTTAGATCTGAAATTATTCAATTTTCATATCTGAAATTTCTTAACATATCTAAAATAATATGCATACATAATTCTTCATATGAATTTTCAGAATATATATATATGAATTCTCAGAATATTGATATCTCACCACTTTTCAAAATATAATATGCATTTTCTAACATATTTTGCATAAATAATGAAATGTATAAATTTTCATAACATAATTTCAATTTTGCAGAAAATATTGATTTCACATACCTATTTCAGAACATAATATGCATTTTCTAACATAATTTGCATAAATAATTAAAAGTATGAATTTTCAGAACATAATACAAATTTTCAGAAAATATTGATATCACATACCTAATTTAGAACATAATATGCATTTTCTAACATAATATGCATACCTAATTCTTAAAACTGATTATCATAATTCTAAATTTCATGAAGTAATGAATTCTACAAACTGAAAAATTGAAAACCATATTGAAAAACATTTTCCTACCTCACGATTTCTGAAATTGTTTATTTCAGTCTGAGCAAGACCATGCCTACCGCTAGAAATTAATGTTGTCACAGGATTAGGAGTTGATGGTTGGGCACCAGCTTGCTTCCTTAACATTGGGAGTTTATGTGGCCTTGTAGGTTGACCAAGTTGATTCAACGCTTGAGCAGCAACTGCCTTCCTCGCTTCAGCTGCCCTTTTTTTTTTCTTCAATTTATGTAGCCGAGCACTCAGGAGTCTTAGGGATCTCCTTTAGTATGTTATTCTTTAGTTTCTATCTCATGTTCTCCATTAACACATCATACTTTTCGTCATTTGCATACCACCCAGATTTTAGTCCCTTCTCTATACCTTTTTTCCTTGCAGTTCTCTCGGCTGTAGTCTCACCATGCTCGGCACTTGAACATATCCTTGAGTTATGACCTATTCGATGACATGAAATACACCTCATCTCCACACCATTCTTTGGAGCTGTGTATTTACTTCGCATGGACTTCCCTTTTTTCTCGAGTTTCTCTGCAGCATTCTTCGTCCTTCTCATTCGAGGCCTCCCTGGTGGCTTCTGGACTATAGGAACTCCAACTATCTGACGTTGCGCATTGAAAGTCCACTTGTCTTGGCTAGGGACAGGTTCTATGAAATATTCATACATCTTCCTCTGAGACTCACTCATATAGTATCTACGCACATACTCCTGGGGATTGTGTCTAAGGAACCCAATGACACAAATTGCATGCTTGCACGAGATTCCTATGAGTTTCCACTCCAAACACTCACACTCCTTGTCATTCATTCGAACAACATTTGCAGACCTCCCCTCTCGTACTTCAAACACTCCATTTCCAGCAAATATTGCTCTGCACATAGTACTAGCAACTCTATTTTTTCCCACCAACTTCTGTATTTTCTCACAAATCAGTCCTCTTTCTTTCTCAGCTTTCTCATGCCTTAAGGCCAACATCGCCATAAGCTTCATTATGATGAACTCGCACAAATCATAAATAGGTAAAGCTCTTCCATCTTTCACCCAATTGTTGAAGCACTCATTCAAACTGTTGGTCTGAATACTTGTTCTAGCTATGACTGAATAATATGCCCTACACCACTCTTTCGGCGATCGCTGCTTCAACCAAAAATAAGCGCCTTCATCAACTTCTCTTATCTTCTCTATTCCCTCTTCAAATTTGTCATGTGAAAAGGCTTTAGCACATGACCAGACCATTGGTTTCAGATCTGGATTCTTAAACTTGATGTACATATTCTCGTACATATGTCGAACACAATAATGATGCTCAATATCATCGAACTCATGGTTGAATAGTTCAACCAACCCCTATATTAAACATAACAAAAAGTACTCAGTTACAAACTAATGAACATAACAGACATTATTAGTTAACATAATTCAAGCAAGCAAACTAACAAAAATGATGCAAGCAAACAGAAAATGAAAAGAAAATAGAATCAAATAAACCTATCGTAAAAATAATTGAAGCAAATAAAACTATTGTAAAAGTAAAATGAATCGGGACTAACGTTTTGTTTATCAGACATAAACACCCATATGTTAATAGAAGTGGGGCCATAATCAGCCAAGAACGAATCCAAAAACCACTTCCAAAAGGACTTGTTCTCTTGCTCTACCATAGCGAAGGCTAATGGGAACATCCCATCGTTCGCATCCCATCCCACTACAGCCAACAATTGTCCTCCATATTTTCCTTTCAAATGGCACCCGTCAATTCCAACAAATGGCCTGCCTCCAGCTAGAAAGCCTTTTCGTTGCGCTTCATACCGTATGTAAATCCTTCGGAATGTTCTAGTGACATATTCTTCGTCCCCGACTTTATAACGTTCAAAGTCAATTTTAGTCGTGCTCTCTGGGTTCGACTTCCTAATCATATCACAGTACGTGAGGAATGTCTTGTACTGTTTATCCATAGCCCCATCAATCAACTCACTTACCTTACCCAAAGCTCGATACAGTTTCCTCTTATGCACGTCCACCTGGTATTTTTTTTTGACAAGTGCATCCAACGTACTCGGTTTCATGTCAGGACAGACACGTATCTTCTCTAAGAATCTGAATTCACAAACAATATAGGAAGTAAATATCAACAATAACACAACTACAAGTGTGAGCAAAATAACTAGAGAGAATTCAAAATGTGAGCAAAATAAATACAGATAATTCAAAATGTTAGCAAAATAAATAAAGACAATTCAAAATAGTAGGCATTATCTCTATGCAATGAATGTTGAAGTCATCTTCTTGAACTCCGTCGGACGTCCACACGAGTGTTCATTTCTCCAAACACGAATTTGGACCATCTCTTTATCACCAACTCTACTACACCAACACCAAAACCTGCAATTCGCTCCCAAGCACATGGCCCCAAGTTTTGTTCTCTCATTGCGCCTTAAGTCGTAATCAAAACCACGCTTGAGCACATAGTGTTTGAAGACCTTACGGAACACTTCTGGACTGCGGAATGTCGAATACAAATCCAAACTTGAATTTGTCATATTAGAGTCCATCTCCCATATCGCTCTTCTTCTTCTAATAATGTTTTCCACATCATCAATTGCATCTAGTTCAACTTCAGGAAACTCCTCCTCAGATTCAACATCATTTTGCTCTCTCTCTTCCTGTCTCTTTTGCTCTCTTCTTTCTTTTTGTTTTTTTGCAGCACGTTTTCCATCCACCATTCTCTCCCCATCAGAGTCAAACTTTATGTCATCAAACCAATCCTCATCAGAATCATCCCCACCA
>JAYMTQ010001576.1:0-13133 GCA_036897385.1 Geranium incanum | reverse complement strand
AACCCGCGGATCAGCTTCGCCTTGTAGAGCGAGTCGGCGGCGATCTCCATCCTCCGCATCAGCGCCATGTCGTGGAAGAAGGACATGAGCTCCTTCGGCGAGGTCTCCACGGATCGCGACGGAGCCTCGCAGTTGTGGGAGGTGAACGGCACCGAGGTCTCGATCGTGAGCGGCGTGGTGTCGTCGGAGGAAGCGGCGGAGGAGGAGATCGAGCGGCGGAGGGCTGCGGCGGCGGGCTTCAGGAGGTTGGAGCGCGCCGAGGAGCAGAGCTGCGACAGGGCCATCTGGACCGTCGATTCGATGAGCGGCGATGAGGTTGGTGCGGTGGGCGAGAGAATTGAAAGGAGCTGTGTGAGCTGAATCTGGAAATCTTTTTTGTTTTTATATTAAAATGACGATTGTGTTTGGGGAGGAGGGAGGCTGTGACTGTTCGCGTTATCATTACCCGCCGGTGACGAATCTAACAGTTCTTTTTTGACATTTATCTGTTTTATCTTAAAATAGCATTAAATGTGTTGAAAATATTTGTTTATCATTTTGTTTGATAATGATGAGCAGTGACGACGCTGAGTGGTGACTCTTGGGGGCCAGACTGAGGCGCACATATAGTAGGGAGTGCATCAATTCCTTCTTTTTCTTTTTGTATTAATTATTAGTATTGGAATTCCCAACCTCTTCTATAAAATATAGTACTAGTTATGGAAAATGTTTAATTGATGATCATCCACGGTTACAAATATGAAAAATAATAATTTCATCGTATATAGATTTGAGAAAGAAAAACTAAACTCGCTTACATAAAAAATTTGAAAAGAAACTCACATATAAAAAGATGAGTCACATCCAATTCCAAATCCATTTAATTACGAAAAGTTTTGTGCTTCAAATCCATGTTATTCACCGTTAATATAATTAACGTATAATTAAATGTTCAACACTTACTTAAACAAATGATTAATCACTTAAACTTAAGATCAAAAATTCTATTACAATTTTTTACCTTTAATATTTGACGCTGAATAAATATTATCAATCGACAACTGAAAAACATTCAAGAAGCAAGGAACCCAACTCATTGGGCAGACGAAGAGAGAAGTAAAGGAAGGTGTGCACGTGGTCGTGATTGGTAGCTGACTAATCACTATGTTTAACTCACCTACCACCAATAACCAATGGGCTTTAAAGCCCAATATTGGTATTTTGGACACGAGGCCCCATTAAATAAGTTCAGGCAGCGCAGTATTTGATTATCACAAAATTAGCATCAAAACGAAGAAAGGCACACTCCGCAAATTGGGTTCACTGCACATAATGTAACTGACTTAATTCATTTTTTTGTATATGAGCCGTGTTAAATTCATTATCACCACTGTTTTATTCTAATATGCTCTAACCTTGAAGCTTTTACTATTTGCTTTCATTCAGCAGAAACGTTTCATAAATAAATTAGGGTCAAATGTTTCAGAAATGCACTAAAATTATGCAGAAATGACAAATTTCCCTTTCAGCGCGAATATATATTCATTTCTACAGAAAAGGCAAAGCAGATAGCAGGATCTTGCTCATGGCAATTGCAAAAAAATAAATGTACCATCCAAATTACCTATAAATCCACAACTCAAAGTATAGTATAACCTCAGGAGCCATATCCCGGTCCGTCCTTCCATTCTTATTCGACAGACATGAGAAACACGAAATATAGAGAGATCCAGCAAGCTTTTAAATTTGCAGCACTGCTGAATTTTCCTTTCTCAGCGCGCCTATGTATCTAACAAGTGCAATGTGCTAACAGAGAAAACACACACAGGATAGTCGGTGTTAGAAACTTGACAAGCTCACTGAATAACAGTAATAAGTGTCTTAAATTGGTTGGCTGGTAAAACCAACAAAAAACCATATGTTGCATAGCATAAAACATGTAACGTACATACTACATCTACTTGCAGTCCACAGCTGAGTCATGCTATGAGTTTGAAAGAAATCTGTGAAACCTTTCTACTCTGCTTGAAGACCTTGCCCGGTCTTGGGATGATCTGTCTCCATGTGAAAGTTCAGTTTTCTTTTTGGTTCGGAACAGAAAGTCTTCCGTGTCCATGACATAAGAGATCTGTCACGTGAAGTGCATTTGTAAGATGTAATAAACTAATAATATAATACACCTAAAACCGAGATATATACACACACACTATACCTTAGACGACCTACAAGCTATCTTGCATTCCAGGCCATTGACGAACTGAACTCCTTCCATGGCCTGACAAGATGTAGACAACTCATCATCACCTGTGTAGTTACTATGTTTGTTCCTGCAAACACCAGTGCTCCCGCATCATTGGTGATGATCCAATATAAATGCATAAGTGTGGGGGGGAACTATTGATAGTCAACATACCTCTTCAAGAAAACCTTAGACTCGTCATTTTTGTCAGGAACATCTGAGAGGAAATCGTTGAAAAGGTAGGCTGCAAAGTTAGGGTCGATGGTAACAGCAGTGACTTCAGGCTTATCGTTCACGTAATCCATAAGCTGAATAGACAACTTGGTTGGTGGAGATGACTGCAGTAACATCACGAAACTTTTATAAGCAGATTTTCTTATCTCAAAATCTCGTTTATACGGGAAAGGAAGCCAAGGTACTGAAAACCTACACATTCAATGCGATATATATTCTCGTCACGAAGAACAGCACGAGCATTTTCATGATAAACTTCATCGAAAAATCTTCCAGGTTTTCGTGATTTTTCATATGCATATAGTTGGAGAAGTTCGTTATCCATCTCATCAGCTGCAACTGTTTGGAGCTGAGGCGAATAATGGGAATCGATATTAAAAAAAGGAGTAGACAGGATGTCAGTTTTTTTTCTTCTCTTTTTTATTGGAAACCATACACTTTGTACCTGCTTCACAAGTTTATATATCAGCTTGTCTAATGTGGACAGAACATATGAGTGAGTTCCAATAATGGCTCGACAATCATCCTCAAATTTTGTATTATCAGAAGAACCATCGAGTAGGCTATAAAGTGTGTCCATGAACCTGCAACAGATTAAGTGGGTTATGCATCTTGTCACAGATCACGTCAAATGAAATTATAATACTTCTGAACCTAAGGAACCTGGCATAGAGATCGTTAGGGCTTGTATCATTTGACGCCTTCCATTTTCTTTCAGCAGATGAAGAGTTAACCTTTGCTGATTCTAGTCTCTTGTACAGGGTCTGACAAATTAGCAATAAAGTGATACAAGTACATGAGAACAACGGAATAAGCAAAACCATAATAAAATAAGCAGTTAAAAAATTTGAAAACAGAAGCCACCTGGTGAAGTTGAAAAAGCACATAGAAGGAATCATTCCCATAGAAAACCCTAGGTTCTTTTTCTTTGTCATGCAATGGCCGAGGAATATGCTTTGCAAGAGGCTTCGCAGTCGATAGAAAGCGTTCCGAAAATGGTG
This sequence comes from Geranium incanum, assembly GCA_036897385.1. NCBI lineage: Eukaryota > Viridiplantae > Streptophyta > Magnoliopsida > Geraniales > Geraniaceae > Geranium > Geranium incanum. The sequence continues at coordinate 9,680 of JAYMTQ010001576.1, read as the reverse complement.
ATGATGTTCCACCTCCTTCAGTATCATGGGCATTGGCCGCCTCACATTCACTCTCAACTTCATCATCGTTATCACCTCGATCTCCATCTTGCCCATGCTCTTCACGGGAGCAATCCTCACCATCATCGCCAGATGAACTTCCAGACGCATCCCCATTCTCAAATGCACTCTCACCTTCCTCTGATGACCTCTGTGGCCTTTCCTCACCTCCATCATCGGCACTGGCCTCTTTTTCTCCTCCTGTCCGTCCGCAACATATTTCATCTTCTCCCTGTTTGGACTGGTATTGCCTACTTGCAACAGTGTCATTTGCTTTCTCCCCAACCTCCAACCCAGCTTCTTCATAGACTGCAAAATTATCCTCTTCAAAATCTCCATTAGGAGACAACTCACCCTCTTCTTTTTCAGGTTTACCCTGAAACATCAATTCAAAAGACAACCTCATTAGGAAAAGGTTCATAATAAGGCATGGCCATTAAAAAAATTCAACATTCTGTCTACCAACACAACTATTCTTAACCAAAACTTAAAATTCAACCACACCAAATTGCACGGTAGTAAGAATATGTTGCCCTTGCTGAGAGATGCAAGTAAAAAATAATAGCATGCCAGTAATCAGATACCCAATTAAACTGTAGATGACCATTTAACTATTGGCAAGCATTGGTTGTTCGTTCAGAAAACTCAAATGTTACTTCACATGCATGTGACAGTTTATTTTTAGGGGAAATGACAGATTGATACACTCAAAAGATGCGTTTTCTAACTTTGATACACACAAATTTAAATTTATCTTTTCTGCTCACTCGATTGGCCATTTTTTTGTCCAGTTACTAACAGAGTTAGTTTTTTAGTAAAAAGACCAAAACGCCCTTCAATAATTTTTAAATTCTTAAATCAGTGCCACTGTACGTTAAACTTTCCCCAACTTCCTTACCATCTACAAAGGGGATTTGTCAACCTCACCCACCTTCCAATCTCGACTCCTACTTGAAATAAGCTCTCTTGTTCAGATGCATTCAAACTATAGCAGACAAAAACAACAAAACATTTGAATCTCATTTTTGTGATTTTTTCAACAGTTTCATATTTGACCATATTTTATATATGAACACGTTCAGGAATAAATTTTGAAAATTTGGCTTTGAAATTGATAAAATTGGAGTACTGTGGGCAAAGATATAGCCAAAATTCAGTAAAAATTAAACAAAAAACGAACCTTGCCATGGCAGATGCGGGAGGTTGAAGATATAAGGAACGGTGTCGTTTTCTTGGATATTAGTAATATTCTTATCATAATGTATATTATGGGAAGTAAAATTAAACACAATCAGATACTAGCTCAATGGTTTGGGGTGCTGTTCTTGACCAATAGTCAGTGTATCAAACCCCAGAACCGCAATTTTATTTTGAAAATCGGAACTAATGGTCGTTTCGTCTTCTGGAAAATGAAAAAAATGTTCACACAGCCAAGGATCGAACCAGAGCCCTCCTGGATACAATAGGTGCTCGGTACCACTAGGCTAGCATAACCTTTCAGGTATTTTTTAATTTATTTAATATATATTCATTATGTGAAGGCCGAAAATTCTTAAAACGACACCATCAGCTGTGTCTTCAACCTTCAGCACCTGCTGTGGCAAATAAGGTTCGATTTTGTCTTATTTTTACTGAATATTAGTCATATCTTTGTGTACAAACTTCCGATTGTAGCGATTCCAAGTCCAAAATGTTCCAAATTTAATTCCCAACGTGTTTATATAAAAATATGGTCAAACAGGAAACTGAATAGAAAAGCATGAAAATAAGATTCAACACTTGATTCTTCCCTCTGCAGTTGAACAACTAGATTTTTTCAACTCATTAATTAACAACCAAACTTTTAGCACAAACGGAGAAATAAAAATTTCTTGCCCGAACAATAAATTAGGGAAAGAGAGAATGGAGAAAGACTGGCACTATTCTGAAAATTTGAAAGGAAAACAAGGGTATATAAGTCATTAATGCAAGGGTGTTTTTGTCATTTCTGTAAAAGTTATTTAAAAAATAAATAAAAATCAATTTTTTAACACCGTTAATGGATAGGACAAAAAAATGTCAAATTGGGTGAGCGATAATGACAAATTTAAACTTGAGTGTATCAATGTTAGAAACGGATTCTATTGGATGTAACAATTTGTACCCCTTATTTTTATATACTTTGAGCAGCAATGAATCAAATGGACAATAAAATAGTAGAAGTATCAACACTAACAATGTATGCATGAAAATTATAATGGGAATATAAGTCGCATTTAGCCATACCTCTGTTGATGGTAAGATGTCACCACTAGACCACAACTCCAACCCACCCTTAACAGTGACATTGCAGGGTCTGGAAACGGTAGTACTTGGCCCTTGCAATGAAAATATGTATCTCAACACAACAGCTCATATTGTGATAAATGGAAATCAAAGAATAACTTGTCATAAAAGGTTCAAGAACCAAATTGAATTCACAGAGCTTTCTACAAACCTGATGTGTTCTCTGTGCTATTTCTTCCATTACTTTGCTCAACTCCATTAACAAGTGATGCATTTGAAGTTTTTGAACTGGCCAGCCTCTCATATGAATCAGCAAGTTTACTAATCCTAGACATTTCATCCACCATAGATGTATTACCTTGTTCGGTAATACCAACGGTATCATTTTCATGCGCGATACAATCAGCATCAAGGGAACCAATTCTGTCCCCATTTATCAGCCATGTTCTACAAGAACTTGATTGTTCAGGTAGAATGCTTGCATCTTCATGTGTGGAAGGATTTATTTGTTTAGAATTAATTGCAACAGCAACAACACTATCACCAGGACTGCAATCAGTCTCGCCAACACTAGCAGCAGTACCTTTTATGCCATGATTCTTGGCTTTCACAGCATTTTCAGTATCCTCGGCACCCTGAGGTCGTGAAGGAACATCAAGCATGGGCTCCAATAAGGTTGTCCAAATCTTCATCACTTTATCCAACTGTTCAGTTGTACAAACTTCGGCACAAGAATATTTAATGAGCTGATACAGATCTTCATGGATCTCTGGATCAGGATAACCAAATTCCTGATTGGGAATATCGTCTCTCCTATTTCCAGCAGCAATAGCCTGGAGCACACCACGCTTCTTTTCACTTATTTCTTTGATCTCTGCTAGTAAGGCTGTGAAGATAACAATGAAGCCATGAGAACTGGGGAATCCATGTATTTTGGGAGTTCCAAGGATATTCTATTATTATTACATTGAATATGAACATTATAGTTAATTTGTAATTACAGCCCATTTATTTAGAAAAGAATGTTTAATAGCAATTGCAGTTTAAAAAGAATAAGCAAAGTAAGCAGTGAGATGATCAATATCAAATTAGTATATTATGATTCTCATAATACCAATGATTCCAAGTAGTAAATCACCTTTTGTGCTCAAGCTCTTCATATCTTGTTGTTTGAAACAGAAACTTCGATGATCAAGCGATTTATGATGATTTTTAGCATAAATTTTAGCCCAGACTTTGTTGAAATCAGCACGACAAACTTCCCATTCTTCTTGTTTTTGCTTCAAACGAGTTAATATAACTGGCAAAGCAAGAGGTGCATTCTTCTTCAACATGTCGATTACATCAAGCCCGTGATCACCATACAAACACTCGATGCACCTTAAATTCAGAGCTACAATATAGATGTTTCAAATGAAATAAATCAAAAAATAAGCTCATAATACATGAAAAACTATCCTGTAACTGTGTGCCACAAATCAGATTATAACCTGTAAGGTGTTCCTCAATACGGATTGGACTATCAAGTCTGTCTGTTTCAGTTGAATTATCATTGATCCTTTCTAATAGTTCTTCGATACGCTTAGTTGTTGCATTGACATACCCTAACAACATGTCCAGCTCAAACCTGGCATAATTAAATAAAGATTGTCACCCAGTGAAGCAAAAATTTAAAAAAGTATTGATAAATATGTCAAGTGATACAGGAAAAAATTGAGAAATCACTAAAAGGATTCTCAATATTATATGAAACGGTATATATTATAGCTATACCAAATTAAATGGTAATGAACAATGAGAACAGCAAGCAAATTAAGTCCTGCCATCATTACTTCATGCAGCTACAACATTAAGTCACAAAGGTAAAGCAGAAAAGGGAAAAAGTTACAGGCATGCTTCAACCTGTCATCTTCACATCGAAATAGGCTTTCTTCATACTGGTTTTTGCGCATGTGTTTAAAAGAGTAGTCCTCACTTCCTGAAGTGACAGATACCCAATCGTCATTCAGTACTTCTGCAGCAAGCTCTATTCTCTGGCTTGCTGAAGCTATTAGACACTGCAGGCAGAAACATAATAACGATAAGAAAATCAATGATATCAATATATACAAAAAGAAACACCCCCTCCATCCAAAATGAGTGTCCGGCCAAACTTTTAAGAAAAGTCAATTGTTTCCTTAAACTGCATACAATGCAGTCAATTCCTTCACCTTTTCATTCAACTTACGTTCATCAGAGTAGAGTGAAAAGGAAAAGGTTGACTGCTTTAGTTTCTTGAAAATGAACATACATTCCAAGATGAACAAAAACTAGGGCACTATATAAGGAATGGAAGATGCAAAAATTATAGTGAGGCACAACATACATTCTTTGGGAGAAGACGGTAGCTAGGGGTACAACGCTCACAGTTAGAGAGGTCAAGTTCTTGAATGGTTTTTGACATATACATATCTTTTGTGGAACTTAAAGTTATCATGTGACCTCCCACATCTTTATTTCCAAAGCCTACATTTCTGTCCCTTTCTCGGTTTTCTGGATCTTTAATTCCATCTCTCTCGCGGTCTCGATGTCCATCCCTGTCCTCTACCTTCATCGATCTGGGTAAATGACCATCATTCAACAAGTAGTCTGCAATGAACGAGAATTGTAAGATTATTGCTGTGGAAGTTGGCAAATCAAAATGCATCCACCAATGATTGGAACCTCAAGGTAAGAAAATGAAAGGCAGTAGAGACACATTCAACTGGCAGTCTTTTGGTGATGAGCCAAGAGATCCAGTATTAAATCCAGCTTATATCAGTTTGACTATCCATCTTTCAATAGCCCAACCATATCATATGGTTAGGCAAACCGCCATGTTTGACCTAATGTAAGCCGGTTTTGATCTCAGATCTCCTGGCTGCTCCATCACAAGATTGCCAGATGAGGACGCCCAATATACAGTGTGAGGTTCACATCAATGATTTAAGGGAAAAGTACTGATAGCTATCCCCAACTACACACTGTTTCCACATAGCCATCCCCAACTGAGATTTGTGTCACTTAGCTGAACTAAGAGATCATAAATTCCCACCCGTTAAATATTTGGATGGAAAATGTTAATCTTGACCGTGAAAAGAAGAAAATGCACCTGACTAGAAATCTAATTTTCAGATTAAAAATCTAATTTTAGATTTTAAAATTAAAATTTTAGGTCCGAAAATTTGATTTCGAGTCAGGGGCATTTTAGTTTTTTTTACTTTCAAAATTAACATTTTCCCTCCAAATATTTAACGGGTGGGAATTTATGATCATTCAGTGTAGATGAGTGACCCAAATTTAGTTGGGGATGACTGAAAATTGCGTTTAGTTGGGGATAGCTATCCGTACTTTTCCCATGATTTAAATAGTGTCCAAAACTATTCATCTAATTTGAAAAATATTAATCTCTGGTAAGCAATCATGTCTGTTACAATGGAACTGGATACCATGTACTTAGAGAGTAACACCACTTACCTTTACTCATGACATTTTTAAGTAACCCATCTGCAGGATTGAATTGGATTAGATACAATACCGATAAAGCAGCAACTTAAAGCATCAGTTTAGAACAGTTACCAATGTTTTCACAACGTGCCAAAAATTCTATGAATCCATCCATAAGATCTGGAAATCTTCCAAGTAAATTTCCCACCTGGGATGAGCACCGGTGTAAGAAATCATAATTCTAATCAGGAAACTATTTTGTCATACCTACATAATCATGTCAGTTATCAATGGTTTTGATTGGAATATTTCTCAGATAGTGTGCCTGATATTCATTTTCCCTAAGCTATATATCTCTCAAGAGTTTATAACAATTATTATGGAGTTATTCAAGTTGATCTCAAAGCACTAAAAGGTGGATTTAGTCCAACAGAAACAGGGTTGCTAAGTAAGGCGGTAACACCATACCACTTGCAAGCCATACAAGCCACGCGATTATTTGTTTATTGTTCTAAAGAAGTTAAGTCAGTTATTCAGGTCATGCTATAAACTTCGAATCAATTGACTGGCATTAGATATTAGCTGCAATGACAAACCGGTATATGTCATCCAGCATAGTTTGAAACCAATACTGACCATAAAGGGTTTAAGGTCTACAACATTACAAATTTATGAAAACAGACATCGGGAAGACTGCTGACAGTTGATCAGCATTTTATTTCCTTTCATCCACATTTTTCCACGAAAACTGAACATGTGATACACCTTTCCATTAGGCATCCTTTATTACATAAAAACGGATATGGTCAATCACAGGAACATCTATAAAATATTGAACATTAATTTAAATTAGAAAAGTATAATTTATGTATTTATCACTCAAACAAAACCTTCACATGCTAATAATGAGATCTGATGATAAATCGAGCAAATAATTTAGATGTGTTTATAAGACATACCAACGACATTAAATCTGATCTTGAAATTATGCCATTGCTATAGATATTAAGGATCTTCAGGAATTCCTGATAATCAACAGGATTACGCAGCTTCTCTTTCACTTTATTACAGAAGACAAAATCTTGGTTGTAAGCACCTGCGGCGACAAGGTCTGAGTAAGTAGTAAGTAACTGGGGAAAAGATAAAAGCGGCTACGAAAACAATCAGTGGCAAGAATGATGTAAAAATAGTTGTCCCTATATAAAACTTCATTTCAGAACACAAAATAAAATAATGAAAGCTCTGCTCAATATTTCCAAAGGAGAGTATAAGCATCCCGAAATGGTAGTGACAGGCACGAAAGGCCTACAATGCCATCACAGGGTAAATGTGAGACTTGACAGCAGTTATGTGTGTATCCAAACACCTATTATAATTAGTAACTCACTTTTCACAGATTTTTTATCATCACAGGAAGAGGACAGTGAAACGGGAGGGTTTCCAAAGTTTCCATCGCCTTGCCCACCTGATTGCAGTTGTTCATCTTCAAGCTTACGCCCAGATTTCCTTTTGGACTGCAAGTTTTGCATATTAAAGTCCCTATTTTCATCAAAATCTCGGTCATCCCGTTCTCGATCTCTCCTGTCTCTGTCTTCTCTCCTTTCCTTCTCTTTATCACCATGCCGTCTTTGCTCTTTGTCTCGTTTAATCTTGAAGGCTCTATCATTGTCTGGATCAGGGCGTTTAACACTGAAATCCCGCTCAGGATGTGATGCTGTAGTCCTTTCTTTCTAGCAAGGATACACAGATACAGCGTGTTAACTTTATATAATTAGGACAGGCAGATACACAGACGGAGTAAACTACCTTGTCAAGATGTATCTGCCTAACTGCAGAGGCAGAATTCTTCTCTCGTAGCATGGGAGTTCTACCAGATGGGCCATCATGAGCTGAGGCTGCCGTTGGAGTAACTGGTAAGAATTTATTAAAATCTGAAAGCAAATCTGGGTAGTCACGAAAGAGTGCAGCAACCTGGAAAAGGTCATAATATATTTATAGCTCATCTTAAGAAAAGGAAAGTATGAAATAAAATATCAACCCCTGGATTTAAAAATGTAAGAACTAAAATCAAGACAAATGTTAAAAATCAGAAGCAATAAACACACCTCCAGATAAACATCATTGATGGACTTCTTTCTCTTCCCATACAAATTCAAAATGTCTATAAATGTCTTATAGAAACGATCATCACCTTTGAACCGATTCTGCAATGTGGTAATGTTTTATGTTAGACCCCAGAACACAAGCCTATCATCTCAAATTCAGCTATGACAAAATATAAAATCCAACCTTGATTTTATTCACAAAACCCATAGCTTCATCAAATTCAGCAAGTTTCTTTTGATGAGGTTGTTCTTCCTCGGGCGGGAGGGTGATCTCAAAGCCCTTTGGCAAGAAGGCATTGAAACCCAAAATTAGGTTACGATGCCCTTTGAATAATTCCTTCACCCTCGCTGTGACACCAGCGGTATCAGTTCTAAAACAAACATTGAAGTGTGAGAAAAGCTGGAACAGTTCACTGAACAAACGACTATAATGTGGAACATCATACAGTGTGATCAAACCTTTGAGCCTTGAAATCTTTCATAATTTGAAGAAATTCATCATATTTATCCCTTTGATCTTGAAACATTTCCTTCACGGCATTGAGATAAGAAAGGGCGTCATTGGATGTTGGCTTCTGTGCCGCTCCTCCACCCATCGGTGATTGCCGAGAGCTTCATGGTCCATCAAACATCAAACGAGTAAGTTAACAAGTAGGTTGGGTGATTCATGACCTCTTCCAGTAGATCAACGTAAAGACAGTAGTATTGACACAAAATTGAAACTTTATCCGAAAATATAAATCGCACATTCTCCCAAAATAGGTTTAATATTGCTATTCCCAATTTCTCCAGTATCCTCTAGTTCTAGCTGCCCAAACTAGACCAACAAAAGAACATACTCCCATTTAACTAGGAGATACTCATCAAAATCAATTTTTGTACACAATTGCCTACCAAACTTCAACAAAACTATGACCACATACTAAAGTAGCTTAATCTAAACAAACTTAGATAATCAGAAACAAAAATTAACAAAACCATACATGAACACGAGAATAATCACAAGTACATAAGACCTAACTAAAGGCAAGCAACTCACCCTTCTCCACGAGAAGAGACCATAGGCCGTTTTTGCTGAGAGCCTGTATACAACTCCTCTCTGGACCTCTTCATCTTCTATCTGATGAAAAAGAAACACTTTCTTCTTCAGCAACAAATCATGCTCTCAACTCCGATTCCAACCAGAAATTCTAAAATCAAAACTCCGCCATTCCAACACCACGCAGATCTAACCACAAAAATAATTTTAAAAACTCACAAAATCCCCAACTCCAGAATTTTGAATCCGAGCCTCCGGAACGAACAAGATCACCTCCCGACAACACTGAATCCTGCAACGCAGCAAGTAAATCACATTACTTGAACACAAAGGAACCTCGAAATTTTCCAGGAAAAAGAGGCGGAGAAGCGAAAATCACAAAGCACAAACAGAGAAGGAGAGGATCGTCTGTCGAGTCGCGGAATATCAGAAAATCTTCAACAGCAAGCTTCCAACAACACCACAAGCTAAACCGGAACAACGCTGCTGCGAAGATTTGCTCCGCCGAAAATCAGAACCAAAACAGTTTGTTTAATCTAAAATTTTCTCTCTAAACAAACAGAGTTTTGAGGTTGCGCTCACAATGTATATGCAATGTGGTGTTGTGTGGGAAATCAAAACTGAAGAAATAGAAGAGAGACGCAGAATTCAAGGGTATATGTGGTAATTTCGACCTGCTCTAGCCGGTCGATTTGTGGATGGGTCACTGGCTGCAGCCGGTTAAGATAGTCCTACGTGTATGGGTTAGGGCTTGTTTAGCGTGGATT
>JAYMTQ010001575.1:0-13133 GCA_036897385.1 Geranium incanum | reverse complement strand
TAATTATTTTAGGATTTCCTATTCGTATTATGTTTCCTAGTTTGGTTTATTTCCTATTGTTCCTTATATAAAGGAACTTCCTCTTGTAATTCATAATCAAGTTATTCATAATAATACAATTAGATTTTAGAAATTCAATAGTATGTAAGTTATCATTTATTAAATAACTTCCTTTTCTATGTTCCCCTGTCCCTAGTTAAATACCCTTACTTGTTTAGTGGCCAGGCATTAGTTTGTAGGTGGGAAACAAATAAGATACTGATATCAACTAAAATTTGAGATACTACCTTTCGATTTCTTGAAGAACCTGTTCATCAACTAAATGGAGATTCACAGCCAATTTCAATTTCTTACAATGCTAGGCTTCAAAAGCGGCACTTGATCTGGTGATTCATCATTTTAACATGTAATATTGAAAAGGAGAGAATATTGTAGTTTACCCATCCTGGTATATACTCTTAAGTGTAGAGAATATTGCATGCGGTGGGCAGTAATTCCCTTATATTGTTCATTTGGATCCTCTGCTAAAAATATATGTTTCCGTAACATATTTTTCATTTTCTCCTGCACGTATATTCTAACTTGATCGATAAAATTCAACTTTACATGATTCAAATGACATTACACAAGAAAATGTTCTTCTATTAGCCCGTGTGAATCTGCATAGTATAGTATTGACGTTATTCTATTCCTTCTGCACAATAGTACAGTTCTTATTGAATTTTCCTAATTGGGATAAATATGGTTATTAATGATATTGTTTAGGCTGCTTTATCTACATCCTAATTAATTATCTTTATGTAGGGTGATGGAATCAGTTGATACTACCCTTCGTCTTTCACAGATGTTTGGTCAGCAAGTAAATGAACCTGGGGTTCTTGTGGTCGAGTTCATCTTTAAAGTTGTGTCGCAGTTGGTTGATGCATCATTGGATGATGAAGGGCTTCTGGAACATATACCAGAAAAGAAATCTAGATGGACAGTTAACTCTCAAGACATGGAGTTGGATGGCGAGAATACTTCTGATGGGAGTCGGGGAGAGCATCACGAGCGACTGCAGAACTTAAACACTATGTTGGCAGTTGAGATGATTGGACAGTTTTTGTTGAACAATGTCACATCCAGGATTCTTAACTTGGCACGAAGACACCTGTATGTGTGATTGTTTCTGTTAGTTATTTATCAAGCTTTATGCATTCTGCCTAAATACTTTTTGTTGATCTTCAGTAATTTTTGGCGTTATATTTCGTTGTTTCTTTTACCTACGAATTTCATATGATATATCAGTGTATATATGCATATTTCAAATCCATTTAATTCTGGGTCAGAATTTCTTCACTAGCAGTTGAAATGTTGAATCAGCGTGTCTTGTTTGGCTCCATGTTCTTTAAGTAAGACATCTTGCTTATTTTTCTCCTGCAATTTTATCAGGCCTATGCATTGGGTGGGTTTCAGCCAGCGATTACAGCTGCTTGGAGCAAATTCATCAGCACTAAAAAATTCAAGAACTTTATCACCCGAGGCTTTTCTCAAGTTGACTTCAGATACTTGTGTTCACTTGTCTCGAGAGTGCAAAACAAGTTCAACGCCAAAATTCCAGGCAGTTCTGGCTTTTGGCTTTTCTTCTGCTGGTCTTTGCAACGGGGCTAGTCGTTCTGCTCTTTGGCTTCCTCTTGATCTAGCATTGGAAGATGCCATGGATGGATATCAGGTTAATGCAACAAGTGCTATTGAAATTATAACTGGTATGAGCAGATTTTATCTTTGGCTCTGTCATATTTTGTTTTTAAATTGTTTTCTTCATTTCGTGTAACAAGTTTTGTGCAGGTTTGTTAAAATCCCTCCAAGCAATAAATCATACCACCTGTCATGACACCTTCTTAGGCCTTTGGATCTCTGCTCTTCGTCTAGTTCAAAGGGTTAGGATTCATCTTATGGCTGACCTGAACACTATTCTTTTTTATTACTAATACACGTCTTATTTATTTGAGTGATTTCCTTTTGTTAAAAAATTGGGTTGTAATACGCTGATGCTATCTTAAGAAAACTGAGTTCTGCTCCTGGTTATAAATATGTTGCGTGCCTGTCTTAAACATAAAAGAGTGTTTAAGTCTTCGGTTTTTATAGTAAGGACTTCACTTCACTTTAATTGCATTTCTACATTTTTTAATAGAATCCCTTAGTTCTATTATTTCAGTTAGATGTTTGGGAATGAAATTTATCCAATGGTTTGTTGAATGTCGCGTCGGTCTGATTTTTTCATGATTGACTGTATGTTGCAATGATATCTAAGTTATTAGTCGCAGCTGTGGGGAGATTGGATTATTTATCTCTGGAACTGTGTGAATCATATACTATAGTCAGAAGAAGGAATATCTTATTGGATACATGTGCCTGATCTTTTATTATTTATTAATTGGTAGGAAAGGGATCCTATTGAGGGTCCTATGCCTCGCCTGGACACTCGCTTATGCATGCTATTGTCTATCATGACTCTAGTGATTGCTGATTTGATTGAGGAAGAAGAATGTGGACCAATTGATGAAACAGAGTGTGACTCCACCAATCACTGGAAAGAAAAAGAAGTGTCACGTAACTGTCGCAACAATTTGGTTTCCAGCCTGCAGACACTAGGGGATTATCAAAGCTTGCTAACTCCTCCTCAATCTGTTGTTTCTGCTGCTAATCAAGCTGCTGCGAAAGCTATGTTATTCGTTTCAGGCATTAATGCTAGTGGATACTCTGAGTGCATCAGTATGAAAGACATGCCAGTTAACTGTTGTAAGTAATACATGATTTTCCTTCACTTACCTAGTTTCTTACGAGAAATATCAGTTTACATGGATTGCACTTGAAGTTGATTCTGATTTAATGTTCATTTATGTTGATTTGTACCACAAAACTTTCTCATTACTTTTATATTTAGTTCTGAGCACTACTGTCAACGAAACAAAGAAGCTGTTCAGTTTTATTATTTGATATTGGATAAGGGCTTGGGATTCCCATACTACAAGGCCAAGTTTGGGCTTAGGGGTTGGAGTGAATGTAACAAAAACCATTGTTGAACAACTTATGGAAGCTAACTCTTGAAAGTGGCAAAACCAATTAAGATAATTGTTTAGTAAAAAGTACTTACAGAATAGTAGATCATTGGGGGTTAGTGTTGTGTTCAAATTTACACATCTTTCCTGAAAACCATAGACAGTATATCTAAACCTAATTTGAATATATACCTAGACCTGTCTTAAAGAAAGCTGTGTAGAAGTGTGCTAATAAAGCGTATACCAGAAATTTTATTCTCGCCCACTTTTTTACCGTTTGCAAACACAGAAAGTGCTAGCTTTTCTCATGTTCATTTGTAGAAAATTTAATTTGAATAGACCCAATCAATATGTGCTGAAGTGTCCTAATATCTTAAGCTCTTGAGTTGGAGTAATTTTAACAATTCGAGTAGCATGAACCCAACTGCCTCCAGAAAGATGAACTACTAAAATCAATTTTCCAAGTTGTTTCTTTTGAAAAAATATTTGTCCTCTTGCAACACATAATTTTTTGTGTCATATTCAATTGTTGTGCTCTCACCAATCGTTAGCTTGTCTTTATTTTATTAATATAATTTCTCTGTTTCAGTTCCCTCCTTATAAATGTATAATCTTCATTATTCCCCATCTGATATATGGTATCATTGAGGCAGTGTTAGTGCCTGTTATGTCTACAAGGCTCATAATTTTGGTTTGCTCTCTCCTTTTTGTCCAGCTGGAAACATGCGCCATCTGATAGTTGAGGCCTGTATAGCTAGAAATTTGCTTGACACATCAGCATATTTCTGGCCCGGCTATATGAATGGACGAATCAACCAAATACCTCACAGCGTTAGTGTGCCAGCTCAAGTACCGGGATGGTCATCATTTATGGAGGGAGCACCACTTACCCCACCGATGATAAATGCTTTGGTCTCAACTCCTGCTTCGAGGTATTTTATTAATCATGGAATCATATTTTACTACTACTAGTTACGTTTGAAGTTATTATATTAACATGGAATATATATCTAACACCATTTTTCTGAATTTCTTTCTTTGAAACTTTTAGTTTTACGATTCATTGTTTCATCCCAAGATTTTGGGTGATCTGTGGAACAAATATTGATTTGGCCCATTGTGTGTTTTGAAACTCTGTTTACCGTTGAAAGCTTATGGTTCCAACATGCTGCCTAGAGGTTAGGTAGAAAAATTAGTTGACTATGCTAACTTTGACAAAATCGAATTTTTTCAAATGTCCATCAAATGGTCGATTAAGTTTTACATATTTTAACTAAAATTAGGTTAAAGGAAAAACCATAGTTCTGAGCTTAAGACTTAAGTATGGTTTTCAAATTTACTGTTTCATTTATCATGATCTTCATCATCATCCCTCTATTGTATTTCCATTCAAGAACGTCATTGTTACAAAAGAAATCCAGTGTATATTAAAGCAACACTGCTATTTTGGAGCATATATAGAAAATTGATGGAAGTATCTATATCAGAATATAAGAACAGATAACCATTTTTACTAAAATTAAATAGCCATAAAAAAAGACTAATAGAAAAGTGCTCAAGAGCTTGTGATTCCTCTATAGTTGGTATTGTGAGCGTCCCACAACCCCACATAACATATTGTGTCATACAGCACAGCTTTTCATGTGTTATAATAATACATCACAAGTCCAGCAAACACCACATAAGACATCTGATATTATAAGGTTTAGACAACTTATATGAGTGGATTATTTCTTCACATGTTCAAGTTATAATTCATTTGGTATGGATGATGGCACATCATATTAAAGTGATCTCTTGGATTAGTGAAAAGCACTCAAACTACTATATTTTCTTTCAAGTATGGCCTGGCTTTCAGTTACTTCTTTTCTTCCCTGAAGCCAGACCAGGCATATCAGAGACTTTTTTGTTTGTTTGTAAATTTATCCAAAGGTTAAACTGAATTTAAGCTCATGGATTTGATGGAAGTTTAGCAGAGCTCGAGAAAGTATTTGAGATTGCAGTCAAAGGTGTTGATGAAGAGAAAATTTCTGCTGCTACAATCCTTTGTGGAGCTTCTTTAATCAGGGGTTGGAATGTACAGGTAACAGATAAACACATATTCCAACTATTTATGATCCTTAAAAATGGAAAGGCAAATGTCTGCATAATATTGACTTTAACTAACTCAGTGATCTTTTCTCTTACTTCCCTCCCTGTTTGTTGTGGAGTTTTGCTGAAATACTCATTCAGGTTAGTTAATATAAGTTTGTATTTGATGCAGGAGCACACAGTTCAGTTTATTACAAGATTATTGTCTCCTCCTGTTCTTGATGATAATCCAGAGGGTGATAGCCATTTGATAGGTTTTGCTCCTGTGTTAAATGTACTTATTGTGGGAATATCACCCGTGGACTGTGTTCAAATATTCTCACTTCATGGCTTGGTAAGTGTAGTACTCATTTATGGTATGATAATGGTATTCACTGGTTTTGCTACATAACATAGAAGAGAGAAAATATACCTCATGTTTGGTTGATCCTATGTAAGTGATTAGTCTAACCCGAGATCATCCTCACTGATATTCTAGTGAAACAATAGAAGCATGTATGTTGATTCTTCAATCATAAATAACTTTGAAATCAGGGCGAGATAATGGGCTGCATTGCACATCTTTATGCCATCTAATTTTACCTCCTTTTATACTTAATTTCTAGGTTCCACAGCTTGCATGTGCATTGATGCCAATCTGTGAAGTCTTTGGATCGTGTATTCCCAATGTTTCATGGAGTCTTGCTTCAGAAGAAATCTCTGCCCATGCTGTCTTTTCAAATGCTTTTACTCTTCTTTTAAGGCTATGGAGGTTTAATCATCCTCCCCTTGAGCATGTTGTGGGAGATGTACCAACTGTTGGATCCCAACTAACACCTGAATATCTCCTCTTAGTACGAAACTCCCACCTACTATCCTACGGGAATATCAAGGATCGCAATAAAAGGAGACTCTCTGCAGTTGCAACTTCATCATCTCCGCAGCCCATTTTTCTGGACTCTTTTCCTAAAATAAGAGTTTGGTATCGCCAGCATCAAGCATGCATAGCTTCAACACTATCTGGTCTATCTGATGGAAACTCTGTCCGTCAGATTGTCGATGGGCTTCTTAACATGATGTTCAGAAAGATAAATAAGGCCGGGCAATCTTTAACTTCTGTTACTTCTGGAAGTAGTACTTCATCTGGACTTAGCAATGATGACACGTCACTTAGACTTCAATTGCCTGCCTGGGATGTCCTGGAGGCTGTTCCATTTGTCGTTGATGCTGCATTAACAGCTTGTTCTCATGGAAGGCTGTCTCCTCGTGAACTCTGTACAGGTTAATCTGCTGTTCTCTTGTTTCCTGTGCAGTCACACGTTCATATAATAAATTCTTAGATTTTCTGTTCTCAAGACAACCAAATAAAATCATTGGTTAATGTGTGACTGTATTCAATGAAATAGTTGCTAACCTCTGGCAAGTGTGTTTGTTGTTTACATTTGTTTTACCTTATTTTCAGGCCTCAAAGACCTGGCCGATTATCTTCCCGCAGCTTTGGCAACGACTGTCAGCTACTTCTCAGCCGAAGTAACTCGTTGTGTTTGGAAACCAGTTTTTATGAACGGAACAGATTGGCCAAGTCCTGCGGCAAATTTGTCCAATGTCGAGGAGCAGATTAAAAAAATCCTTGCAGCCACTGGCGTTGATGTCCCAAGCCTTGCTGCAGGTTTGTACTCATTACCGTGACTCTGAATACCTGGAGTTGATTGAGTATAAATATATTGAGTTGTAGACAAAAGAAAAGAGAAGAATATGGTACACAGTAGCACATGTACAAAACTTCCTTAACATGTTTCAGTCAGTGGCATAAATTATATCTGAACCTCTACTTTAAAACCAAGAAAGGAAGTACTTAGACTTGGTGAATATCGCATTTTCTCAAGTATTTGGGTTTAAGTTGTTTCCATCGAACTTATTTTTAACTTTTCCCTCTGATAAAGAAAATGCTTTTCATACATGTTAACAGAGATAAGTTCAGAGGTACTTCGATTGACACTTGACTTTCTTGCAGGAGGGGTTTCCCGAGCTACACTTCCTATTCCTCTGGCGGCCTTTGTGAGCCTTACCATCACTTATAAAATTGACAAAGTTTCGGAA
This sequence comes from Geranium incanum, assembly GCA_036897385.1. Lineage (NCBI taxonomy): Eukaryota > Viridiplantae > Streptophyta > Magnoliopsida > Geraniales > Geraniaceae > Geranium > Geranium incanum. Next base: position 5,922 of record JAYMTQ010001575.1, on the reverse strand, counting down.
CGTTTCCTCAATTTGGCCGGCCCAGCTTTGGAGACCCTTGCAGCAGGTTGCCCATGGCCTTGCATGCCTATCGTGACCTCACTATGGACACAAAAGGCAAGGCGTTGGAGTGACTTTCTAGTATTCTCTGCTTCCCGAACTGTCTTCCTTCACAACAGCGATGCAGTTGTTCAACTCCTTAAAAGCTGTTTTACGGCTACACTTGGCCTGAACGCTACCCCTATCTCAGGCACTGGTAGTGTTGGAGCCCTTCTTGGCCATGGTTTCGGATCTCATGTCTCTGGTGGGATTTCTCCTGTTGCCCCGGGAATTCTGTATCTACGTATCTACCGATCCATTAGAGATGTTTTGTATTTAGCAGAAGAGATTGTGTCTATCCTGATGCATTCAGTGAGGGAGATAGCTTCTACCAGGCTCAGAGTGAAAAACTTGAAGACAACCAAGAACGGAATGCGATACGGTCAGGTCTCACTCGCTGCAGCAATGACACAAGTGAAACTGGCATCTTCGCTCGCAGCTTCTTTAATATGGCTATCGGGGGGCTTAACTCTGATTCAATCATTGCTGAAAGAAACGTTGCCTTCTTGGTTTATATCCGTTCACATGTCGGATAAAGAAGAAGAATCAAAAGGGATGGCTGCAAAACTCGGGGGGTATGCGTTAGCATACTTTACCATTCTGTGTGGGGCGTTTGGTTGGGGCATTGACTCGTCGTCATCGGTGTCCAAGAGGCGCCCAAAAGTCCTGGGAACCCACATGGAGTTTGTCGCGAGTGTACTTGATGGAAAGATACTGATTGGGTGCGACCAGGCTACATGGCGGGGCTACGTGTCGGGGCTTTTGAGTCTGATGGTAGGTTGCGCACCAATGTGGGTGGCGGAGATGGAAGTTGATGTGCTGAAAAGGTTGAGCTGTGGGCTGAGGCAGTGGAACGAGGAAGAGCTTGCCATCGCTTTGCTTGAGGCTGGTGGACTCGGCGTTATGGGCGCCGCCGCGGAACTCATAATTGAAAGAGATTTGATAGTAGGATAGAGCAGAGAAAAGCAGAGCCAGTATGATTTGATTTGGGGAGAGTTGTATAGTTGTTGAGCATTTTCCAAATTCATGTTTTAACAGAAGACTGTTTGTGGAAGAGAAAGCTCAGAATCATGTATGTATGTTGTTGGTATCTTGATTCTCGAAGTCATTGATAGAAACAGTGGTTCATCTCTATTACATACACTAGGGGGTGTTCATGGTTTTGGAACTGGACTAAACCGGTCGTAACCAAACCAAACTTGGTGGAATGGTTATTGAATTCTACGAACCATAATCTCATAACCACTTGTGAGAGGACGGTCCGAACCGTTCAGATCTGGCCTTTTAGAACCGTTGATTTTGAGTTTCTAATTTTGACTCGATTTAAGAGTCGAAATAGATAAATCTGTGCACAATTTATCAACTGGAAATTAAAATTTTGCAGTCATAAAAAATGGTAATAGAAATTAATCTAATGATTTAACTATTATAATTATAACCCAATCAAAACGTAATGTATGCAAATTAAATAACAGTAAGTTACATAAAATATTTTATTTTCCGGCCTTTATTATTCAATTTACGTACTTCATTTTTATAGAAATTGAGACACTCCTAAGATACGTAGAAGTAGAGTGGTGCGCTTGAGTGAGAGACACGTGTTATGTGAACCGATTTGGTTCCCAACCGATCAACCGCGATTTCCACAAAATTGGAACCGTAACTGAATTCAATTGTTCTCACAATATTAGAACGAAAACCTAATTAATGTTTATGGCTCTAGGTTTTTCAGTTCTCGGTTTCGGGTCCCGAATGACCACCCCTAACATACATCTCCTTTATGATGTTCGAATTTGAAAATATATGATTCAAAAGACCAAATTAAATAACCAGTATGTACTCAAAAGAGATATTTCAAATTTCAAAGCCTCAAATAGCATAATCAGACGTGTAATAATACCATAATAACACGTGAGTCAATTAATTTCCGATCAACCTCCCGTTAACCCTTCAATCAGACCGAGGCGGTGAAATGGAAATCATTTTATTGATAATTGAGTTACAAACTTAAATTAACACTAAAACATAATGCGATCATCGGTGGAGAGAATGCTAAACATAACCAAATCTCTGCTCTCACCCTTTAGGAACACAAACTTGCGTAGCACACATTCCCTGTTGAACCCGACCTTGTCCAGCACCTTCTGGGAGCCCACGTTTTGGACGTCGACGAGGGCCTCGAGCCTGTCCAAGTGGGCCCAATCCCCAAAAACGGCGGGCACAGTCATCTTGAGGGCCTGAGTGGCGATTCCTCTCCCCCAATATTGAGTGGCCAGCACGTACCCGACCTCTGCGCTTCTCTCTCTCCCTTTCTCCTTATTGGGCGTGACGGATATGGAGCCCACGGGCTTGTTGTTGAGGCAGATGGCCTTGAACCATGGGTGAGGCACCACCGTGTTGTTGATGTACTCGATCCCCGCCTCTCTGCTCGTGTAAGGCTCGAATGTGCAGAAGCGAGTCGCTCTCTCGTCGCTCGCCCACACCATGAAGTCGTCTATGTCCGATTCCTGCAGCGCACGCAGGCTCACTTCCATGGCCATTGAAAACCACAAGCAACTTCTTGGAAATGGGGGGTGGCTTAAATCATTATTGTTACTATGCTTGGAGATAAGACCAAGAATGGAATGGAATTATTATATCCAGCCGCCCAAGCCATGTGTAGTGTAGATATAGGCCAGCCATCTTTGACTTGGAATAGATGACGTCTCACCATGCATCATACATGTAATGTACCTTTCAAATCCTTCAATTTTTCTACCACTGCTTTTCAACGTCTAAATGATACTCTGTTTCACCTCAACTACTTCAGGGGTAATCACATCTATATTGTTGCTTTGGGTAAGAGTGGATCCTAACTTTGATGATACAACCTAGCCCTCAGTGTCACTGGAAGCCACAATTTTTGTGAAAATGTTTCTCAACAAGGACTACACAAAGATAATGACAACTGTTCGTGCTCTAACAAGTTTTTATATTTATGACAATCCCTTGATTTACCATTTTTGTAATATGTTATATTGCCCAAAGTGGTATGCTTCCACATAGTTCAAAGATTGAGTCTAATTAATTTTAGAAATTTTCCTTAGGGTGTAACCAAGCCAGATTGAGTCTAATTATGTTAAGCCATTCAATTCGAAAATGAAAATGTTAGCTCAAGCTAGGTTTCTAACGAGTTTTATAATTCAACTCGAGCTCAGTTGGTGTTGTAGAAATCAATAGGCGTTGATAAGTGGAACAAAATATTTAAACTATAAAAATATTTCGGATTTAGTTGAGCTTCCTAGTCATTTCTTGAATTATGTTGCATCATTAATGTTAAAACTCAATGGTAGAGCAACTGCTCTATGACCATCGTTTTCAGCGACGAAGGGTAGAGATCTAGGCGGTTTGAGCCTTGCCGGTGCCACGGGTGGCAGGGTCGGCTGGTTCTGCTCGACGGAGTTTTCGCCTGCGGCCAGAGCTGAGTCCTCGCCCAAGCCTTTTCGGTGGCGTTTGGTCTCCCCTGGCCCAGTCCATACCAGTTTGGCTCGACTTTTCTGTTTAGTTCCATCTCTTTGTGGTTTTGTAGTGTTTCCCGGGTCTTTTTGCTTCACGAGTGCGAGGAGTTTTTGTTTGGCTTTGTTCCAAGGAGCGGTGGATATGTTTTGGAGTCCCGGAGAGTTAGGTTGCTACTTCGGGACCCCTTGAGACCTGGGCCCAGTTGAAAGACACTGGTAAGATGCGATGATTGTGGCCTCACCGGTAACCAGCCCGCTAACACACATTATAGCTAACCTTGTAGGATTCAGATCTTGAGCTCTGTGGTGGTGGAAACTGTTTCTCGGCCTAGTTCGAGGAGGTGGGAGGTGGTGGTCCCTCTATGGTCTCCAGAGGGATTGGTATTTTTGGGTGTGAGTGGTAGCAGGATATTAGGGAGGGTTTTGTTTAGTATAATTTGTGGTTAGTGTTAGTGGTCAGTCTGTGTCCGATATAGGTCCCTGGTTTTCCAAGTTAGTGTTTGGATGGACGGTTTGTGGTCAGTCCGGTTCCTGATGTTTCCAGAGACATAGGGTGTCTTTAGGATGCCTTCTACTGTTTCTCTGCAAACTGTGTGTTGTTAATGCTCAATCTTCGTATGTGGGTTTATGTCCCTCCTGTATTTATATTAAATGAAGTGTTCGCTTTAAAAAAAATGGTAACTTCCTTCTAATTGAATACCCAAAATTAATAATGGCAGTTGTAGCTCAATGATATAACATCTTTTTTTGAGCAACTGGGCACCGGTAGGCTAGACCAATAAAAAAGCATGCCTCGGTCCAAAGCCGATCTGAACCGGCTCCCCCCGCCCGCCACCACGACTACCATCTATCGCCTCAGTGGTATAATTTTGGCTGCTAGATCACCTAGCCCGATTTCTACAACATTGAGCTCAACGGGAAAAAGAATAATTAGTCTCGGACCTGACTCGAATTAATTCGATTCAATGTAATTTCTTATATGTATTCTATTCAAGAATAATAATATTTTATTTGCCGTATATAAAAATATGATTAATTATATACTAATCAAATTGACTCGTGAGTGTATCAAGTGTTGATAGATTAAGCTTGAGCCCATCTCGTTTATTATCTGAGTCTAATGTCATGTTGAAGTTCGACCCAAGGTCAATTATAATGAACACAAATCAAATATTCTATAAATCAAACTTGAGAGATTTTCCCATCCCTCCCAATTCCCAAAAAAGTTTGAATAATGTGAGGCTTAAACTTCTGAATAATCTCCTTTTGTACGTGTGGGAAAAAAAGAAAATTACAAAAACTCCTCATGTGTTATTTCAGATAAAGTTTTCGCCGTTGTTTCTGTTGCAAAAACTTTTCATTCACCTTGTAATTTTTTGCACCGTCGATGTAATTCCATTAATAGATAGAAATTTTGAAATATCTTCATAATTTCGAAAATACTCTCACTACTTAGTATACAAAATTGAAAAAAAGAATTCGTATATTATTGCACTTTTACGGAGTCTCGATATACAGTACATTTGGTACACAGTCAGAATAATAAAAATAATATAGATGTACAATCAAAATATGAAGGGTAATTTTGTCAGAACAAAATATGAGGATAGATCCAGTAGGCCACAATCCAATCAGAAGAAAATAGTCATGTCTAGGTCTAAATCTGACAATTCAGGTTTCCAGCTACAATCCAACCCAACAGTGAATTCAATTAAATAAATATAAATTTGACAATAAATAGGTGTCTGTTTTGTGATATAGACAATTGTTTATTGGATACATGTTCAATCACTTTCTTTGCCAAGTCAAATGTGGCAACCCTATCTCTCTCTGGTTCATCACTTCCTACTCTTCAATGATCATGTATTGTCTTCGCATTGGATCTATGAACTTACTTTGTCTAAAGATGCAATTCAAATTTACTATTTACATTAATATCATGAGATGAAATTCAACTCTTTTCAATGTTGTAAAAGTCAGTTCGGGCGGCCGCCTAGGCACCCAAATTATGTCTACTGATCTAATTTATGTTTGTTCAGTCGTTTTCAGACATTGATCCAATTTATGTGTCTGTTCAGTCGTTTTCAAACACTGGTCCAATTTAGATCTGTTCAAGGTCGATTTAGAGCCGGTTCAGAGCCGGTTCGGGACAACATAAATTTTGTTTCTTAACTTTTTTTTAAACAAACACTAAATATTTGAAAAGTTTCTCAAGTTCATGCATACTTTTAAGTTTTGGTAATTGAAATATGAGTTTTGTTGTAAAAACTTTAAAGTATGACTTTGAAATTGAATATTAAAATATGACTTTGAAATATTTTTATATTGCATACTATAATTTTTATTA
>JAYMTQ010001574.1:0-13135 GCA_036897385.1 Geranium incanum | reverse complement strand
CATAAATTCACACTTGTTAAATATTTGGATGGAAAATGTTAATTTTGAAATTGATAAAACGAAACTGTTCTTAACTAAAAATCAAATTTTCAAAACCTACCTTCCCCTCTCCATCTTCACTGTCTCTCAGCCGGAGCTCAAGCCGACGTCACCTCCGATCGCCGGCTGGAGATCTATTTGGATGGAAAATGTTAATAACTTATTTAAATTAATGATCAAAATTTAAATATGAACGATTTAAAAATTTAGTATTTCAAAAATTCAATATATTCAGCTAATGAATTAGTTATTTACTACTAATTAGAATCTCTTACCATGAATAAGGTGATTTCTAAGCAATTCTAAAAGACAAAATCATATATGTAACGTGAATACTATCAAGTAAGAGGGTGTGACTCATTTGTAATAGATGAACCATTTATATTTATGGTTCTCTATCAAAAATTGAGAAAAATTTAAATTATAAGTCTAAACAATATTATCTAAAAGGATGTAATCCATTTATAATATAGTGTATTTCTTAATAATTTGTTTAAATAAGAGAAAAGACAATTTACAACACCTAATTATAATAGTTCTCACTTATTACCTTAACTATTTTTATTTTTTTTTTCGGGTGCCCTAACTTCCTATTTTTCTCACTCCGGTAGTGTCATTAAATTCTACTGTTGAAGTCATATAAAATGACAATTTTACCCCCAAATTTTTATTAAATTTATGTCATTTGGGTTGTATCTGGTGATGCACTTCGGTGAGACTTACTATCTCTGCCTATACTCTCTCTCTATGCGATTATTGTTGGTTTGTTTTTAGTTTTAAGGTGATTGTTTGTTTGTTTTTTATTTTGGGAAACAAATCAACAACCGTAGAGAGCAAGTCTCATTGGAGAGATAGAATATAGCCGAAGAGAAGGAGTCTTGCCAGAATGCATCACCAGAGACAGTCCACTTGCCCCAATGACAAACTTATAGATTTAATAAAAATTTGATAGTAAAATTGTCATTTTATATGATTGTAAGGTGAAATTTAACGCCACTAACGGAATGAGAAAAAAAGAAGTTAAGGGTACAAAAAGAAATAGTTAGAGCTGTAACGTGAGAATTAACCAGGGATAATATCACATCAGTACACCCAACTATCGTTCATTCTCACATTAGTACACCCAACTAAAAAACTCGATTTTGCAGTCACTCAACTATTTTCTTACACTTAGCTATAACGGGGTTAAATCTAATAGATTTTGAGGTAAAAAGAGCAAAATGCCCTCATTGTATAATTTTCAAACGATATAATTATTTGATGAATATGAAATGACCATTTGACCATCCATTGCATTATAAACGTAACTTATGGTTCGAGGGTATTTGTGTCTTTTCAAATAATCAAATATTTATAAAAAAAACTGAAATTGTACAATTACATCACTACTCTCATCTTCAACCTCTCTATCTCTCTCTCTCTCTCCCTCCACCACAATCGATCTCTTTCTCAACTCATTTTTTCCAAATCTCTTTCTTTAAACTTCCATGTCTCTCTCTTTTACAATTAAACAACTCAATCAAAAACTTATTTGGCCTAAGCCTCAAGTTACCTATAAAAAAATCCACACAAACAATAGAAGAGAGTAAAACAATTTAAACCTAAAAATTAATTTCAGTGCTTTTCATGTGGGATTCCAAAGAGGTATAAAACTTAATTTCGAAGCATTTAACCACTTAAAACCCAACAATTTTGTCATATGTATTTTATCTTAAAATATGAAAAGACACAATACACTCGAACCACAACTTAATTTTGTAATTCAATTGGTCATTTCATACTTATCAAATAATCATACTTAAACCATACATCGATGACATTTTAATATTTTCATCTCAAAATTTTGTTAGATTTAACATCATTAGAGCTAAGTGTAAAAAACAATAATTAAGGAACTCTAAAATTGAGTTTTTTAGCTGGATGCTTAATGTGAAAATAATCGATAACTAAATACACTGACGTATAATTACCCCCAATGAAGTATATATTTTTTTACATTCAAATGTACTCAACTGTCATTTTTACCTGATAAGAAGTGACATACAAAAACAAGGTTGTTGAAGTACTGACTTCTCTCCTTTTACTTAGGAGCAAAGCGAAATAAATATAAATGATTTTTAAATTATCTCCAATCTCATCTCAACCGTGCATTTCTGATCCAACGGAGCTCTACCGTTTCATTTTCATTATTTCTTGGTCGTGTTCGTTCCTTCTGGACTGGTCTGTGTGGACCTGCAACTTTCAATTCTCTAACTTGCGATTTATCGATCCCTACCCCCCAAAAAAAGGAAGAAAAAAGATCTGCTGTGAGAGGTGCGATGGAGCAGAGGTTGGTGATGAAGTTGGTGGTGTTGCTCATGTTTTCGAGCTTCGCTCACGGCTTCGTAACAAGTCGTCATTTCCTGAATCGATTGTCTGGAAATGGCAATTACTTGACTGATAAGGAACTCTGGCTCGATCAGCCTCTCGATCACTTTTCCCCTCACGTATATGCTTCTCACTGCCCTGCTCTCTTGTTATATCGTTTTCTTTTACATATTTTTGCTCATAAAATTGTTTTTTTTTGTGTCTATGGATTATGTTCTATAGTTGAACTGTAATGTTAGATTATTTGGAACATTAAGATTCAATTCTCGTCATAGTTCACATAATTATATTGGACAAGAGGTATTAGGTTCAAGAATTAGGAGAAAGAAATTCATTTGGGTAATTGTTTTTGGTCAAATACACTCTGCACAGTAGGTTAAAAGCTCAATCTTGGATTGTGTTGATTTCTGCAGGACCACCGCAGGTTTAAGCAGCGCTATTATGAATTCCTTGATTACTTTCAAAATCCAGATGGACCCATTTTTTTTAAACTCTGTGGTGAATCTGCCTGCAACGGGATACCAAATGATTATATCAGTGTAAGTTTTGCGGCCGTGCCTTAATTTGATGATTTCATCTTATGAATATTGTATGTTCACCCGTTGATGAGGCAAAAGAATATTTGATCCCCATTAATATTCTTATCAGGACAATCATCATACTGCAGTTTATCAAGAATCAATATGGTTAACCATCTGATTTTAGTTTAAGATCTGAAAGACAAACAATTCCCCATGAAAACAACACATTAAAGTATATTGTATCAATGTATCTGTAGATGTAATATGCATGCTTCACTTTTAATGCTTAATCCAAGATAAATTCTATATTGCAATGAAGCATATAAACACTCCATCTATTCCATAATAAGTGGCATATTTGTTTTTTTCTGCAACAATTAAGGCTTAGGTTATATATAAATATTCCATCCATGGCCCAATGCTCACACTTGCTAACACGTTCCTGTCGTAGTAACTAATCTATCCCATGAATAATTTACTTCCTCAAATAGAAAGTGGACACTTATTTTGCAACATACAAATTAGGATAATATGACACTTATTTTGGAACAAAGGCAGTGTTATATATTTATGTTGTAAATATGATTTACTTGTAATTCTTAGTTGGTGATAAGAGGTAATCTGGTTCTTGATGCTAAATGGTGACAAATAATTGCAGTAGCTAAACAGCAACATTTTTCTGTCCTAAATTACTTAGTTGTATAATTTCTACTGGAAGTTTTGAGTACATCTTGTTAAATGTCCTGCAGAATTTGCTTCGGCCACCATATTCACCGTGTGTCCACATGCCTAAATCCTTTACCTTTATTCTTAGGATTTTCAATCTTTTAGGTGTGATATATTTTGTAATAGACGAAAAGTACTTTGTAATGCTTACAGATTTTGGCAAAAAAGTTTGGAGCAGCTGTAGTTTCTCTTGAGCATCGCTACTATGGGAAAAGTTCCCCCTTCAAGTCATTGACAACAGAAAATTTGAGATTTCTTTCATCTAAGCAGGCACTATTTGATATGGCTTTTTTCCGTCAGCATTACCAGGCAAGTTATATTTTTTACACGTACAATAGCATACAAGACTTACTGCTTTCATTAATCTACACGTGAAGAACCACAAAGATTAGAGAATTGACAAAACCATTTTCTTGTTTAAAAAAATACTTATTCCATTCCGGCATTTTATGTGTTATACTCTCGGTTGAGTTTTGTATTAGTGATCTTGGGATATGAGGGAAGTCAATGTTGGTATTAATTATTTGTTCAAGGACATATCTATATAGTTCTATCCTCTATTACTACTATTATGTGGCATTTAGTCTGTTTGATGACTCATCTTGTAGGAATCATTAAATCGAAAAGCTGACAACCCCTGGTTTATATTTGGTGTATCATACTCTGGAGCTGTAAGTGCGTGGTTTCGTCTTAAGTTCCCTCATCTAGCTTGTGGAAGTCTTGCGAGCTCTGCAGTTGTTGAAGCAGTTTACAACTTTACTGAATTTGACAAGCAGGTGATGAAAATTCCCCTGATATATTTATTTGTTCTTCCCTTTTGGCCATTCCTCTGAATTGTAGAGTCATAACTGATATACTTACCAGTGAGGCTCGTAAAAGACTTCATCCTCTTCTGTATCATATATTGCACTTGGTTTTCCTTTTATTTTTAGCACAAGCTTCGGTTCGGTTTGCAAATCATATCTCCTGGTATCGATCCACCATGTGGAAACATCTATCATTTACTTTCTACATATTTTTAAACTGTACCTGTTGGGTGAATTTGGAAACAATTGTGTACTCTGTTCACAGAGGAAAGTGAAAACATTTATGATTGCCGAAATAGAAACGTAAACATTGTCTTACAAATATTGGGGCCTTATGTTTTGTCATCTATTGTCAGATTGGTGAGTCAGCTGGTGCGGAATGTAAAGCTGCATTACAAGAAACTACTAATCTTATTGAACAAAGGCTTGCATCTGATGGCAAAGCAGTGAAGACATTGTTTGGTGCAGCTGAGGTTTGATTCTTTCAACACATCTCTCAAGGATTGATCATGATCAACTCCAAGAATGAGTTGAACATCTCTCTGTTCGGTTTTCTTCCTTTTACTTGTCTTGCCTTACTGATCTTATATGGTTCCTCGCAGCTGAACATTGATGGCGATTTCATGTATTTCCTGGCCGATGCCGCAGTTACTGCGGTATGCACTTTTCGTTACTGTTTTTCTCAATTAACTCTTTTACCTGTCATGAAAATTTCAGTTAGTCATTATTACCTTTTTAACTACTATTTCTGTAGTTTCAATACGGAAATCCGGATGAATTGTGCTCCCCTCTTGTTGAAGCACATAAGAACGAAAAGGATTTGGTGGTATGATCCTGCTATTCTCATCACTGTTATATATCTTTATTTTGTATTATTTGTAACATCTTTGTACCATGATAGTTTTCTCAGTTTCATTTCTTTGCTATTATGCTCTCGTTCTTCTTCTTTTTCATCATGTTAACAGTACAGATGGTCACTGCTTGAACTGTTTTCGTTTAGCCAAACTTGAAAAGATCATGTATAACAAAAATGAAATTAGGGTTGGTTTGCTGTTTTTAACTCTGAGCAATCTTATAGGGTTGTAAATTGTAACTTCCCCTATTTTATTACCAGTACTGAGGATTATATATCGGCATCTTCATTTTGATGCTTGTATTCACATACCTTTCCCCCCTTCTGATTTTTAGATAGTTTATTATTTCTAAATGTTAAGAATAAGTCATTATGCAGGTTGAGTATGCTAAATACGTCAAAGAATTTTATGGTGACAGCGTACAAACATATAATCAGAAACACTTAAAGAACACTGCAATTAATGAAGACAGTGGTGCTAGGCTGTGGTGGTTCCAAGTTTGCACCGAGGTTGCCTATTTTCAGGTAGCACCATCAAATGACAGCGTACGCTCTTCAAAAGTTGACACGAGGCATGTTTCTAATCACCATCTGTTTTGTATCGCATGTGAGAATGTATTTCTGACTGACACACTTAAACTGGAAATGCCCTATTCTTAGTTTCACGTGCTCTCTCTTGAAAACCTGGCTGTGCAAATGATTGTTTGCAGATACCATTTGGATCTATGCAAGAATGTCTTTGGAGAGGGCACATATCCTGATGTAGATGGAACAAATTTATACTACGGAGGCAAGAAAATTGCTGGTACAGACAGACCTTGTTAAGTTTTTGTGTTTGTTTTTTTTGTCAGCTGTTGGTTGGTAAACAACTTCTCCATACTGTTTTTCCGTGTTCCTAGTTTCCCTGTTGAATGTTTTTATGTGTATTTTGCGGGTTACGGTTGCCTCACAAATATCATTCATAAAAAATCCTTTTGTAATCAATCATTAGTACATTGTTCTTTCTGTGCACATATTTTAGTTTCTTGTAAGTGAATATCATCACGAAGACTATTGATTATGAGCACTTTTGACTCAATGGCTGAAATAGGTTTATGCTATATAATCTGCATCTATGGTTGCCTTCATTCCTGTTGCTTCGAGATCTTGGCTTATGAAGATTTTATTTGCAGGTTCAAAAATAGTATTTACAAATGGATCACAGGATCCTTGGCGTCATGCATCCAAGCAAATTTCATCAGAAGACAGTGAGTCTACTTTTCATTGACTTTATGTGAATTTTCATCCTAGTATACATATGTGATAGGTTGAATTGACAAAAGTGATTTCCCACTTCTCTTCATTCTATTCCACGCAATTATATCTTCTGTAGCGTTTCTTGCATCGAATGAAATCATTTTGACTGAGATTTTTCTCTAAACACCTCTGTTAGAATTTTGTGTCAGTTTTATAGTTCTTGCCTTCTTAATCTCAACATATCTAATGCTTCTACATTTGGATGACCCAAATAAGTGTCCACCTTCCTTCATAAGAAATTATTTATGCGTAAATTACGAATCATATATTTTGTTTGAGTTAGTTATAACCACTTAGTATGTTAGCACAGAGGTTATGTGATGGAAACGACCACTATATGACAATGACTATCCTTTGATAAATTACAGCAGTATATGATTTACTATTAAATGTAAAAGTTGTGCCGGTAAGAACACTTGATATGTTATGATAATTTTACTATCATACATTTACTCTTTTGATCTTTCTATCTTTCCAGTGCCTTCCTATATCATCTCTTGTCATAACTGTGGCCATGGAACTGATTTGCGAGGATGTCCCCAGTCTCCACTAAGCCCTGAAGGTACATAGAATTTGGCATTTCTTTTGAAAATATATTGTACCCCATCAGTAATAGTAAATGATGTTGAATATGTAAGGCGGTGAATTAGAGCACAGCGGGAATTAAGGGTAATCTCATATAGGTTCTTGAGGCTTTGGACCTTTCTGTTACATGTATTGATATTAGTTCTATGTTAAAGCGTTTGGTTCCATATTCATGATGCACATTAGATTCATGAAATGGAGTTACTACTTCCATATATGTATTCTAAATCAATTATTTGACCATAATTTTTTATGGTTATGGCTGCTTTGTGAGACCTGATGGTTTATATTTCAAATGTGCATGCTGTCTGTATCTCTCTTCTAAGATCAATGTTGTTTTCAGGTAATGCAAAGAATTGCAGCTCCCCTGATGCTGTTAACAAAGTAAGGCAGCATATGATAGAACACATAGACTTGTGGCTGTCTCAGTGCCGAGGAAGTACAGGCTGGAGCTCTATGTGAATCTTACTCAACAAAACAATAATCTTACTAAACAAAAATGTTCAGAGATATATTTTCTGTATGAAATATGAACATACATCTTCTGTACAGTGGATACACGCAGTTGATAGAGAATGCTGTTACAGTGACACGTTGATCTTTGGTCTTCTATTCTTATGATGTGTTGCGCGCTGCAAATATAATTTGCTATACTTATACATTGTATAGCTCTAATCTTCATGTTCGTGCGCAAATTAGAATTACAGGAAAATCGGAAGCCAGATGAGTATTTTGAGGGCTTCTTCAAATTGATATTCTTCTTGAAAATGCTTATTTCATCTAGCTTAGTGCCAGTATAGCCACACTACTCACTTCACTAGTAAGCGAGAATTATAATTAAGACTAGAGCATAAGAATTTCCAGAGATAGTTTTAAACTGAGGCGTCAGAGAAAAATATATAAATCTACTCATTGGTCATTGCTAGATTCAACTTCACCATATAAATCTACTCATTGGTCATTACATCTCTACCGCTAATCAAACTAAACTAAATTGCATGATAAGTAAAAAACTCGCAGCAAAAATATTCTGGTGCCCTTCACTCCAAAATTAATTCTCATCTTGAAACATATCATAAGACTCACTGCTTGAGGTATGTTGTTGACACCCAGAGAAGCACGTACGTTATCAATGAAGTGGACATTTCGAAACTCCCAAGTGCTCCTCTGAACATAGGTATGTGCGGAATGACAGCAGTCATTAGGAAGGTCCCGAACAGCCATGCCCCAGCAAAAAGTCCAACCCTGCACAGAGAGAAATCTGTAAATTTATGATTTCTCATAAAGTGAAACAACTCAGGCTTTTTTAATAGCTTGCAAGTTTCAATCAGGTATCTATATTTGTTAATTTATATGAAATATTTTCATTATAATTCATTTGGCATAAAGGATATCATGATTCATCAATAATATCCAGAAAGTATAAATAAATAATGATAACAAAAACCAGATTTCGGTCAGTTAGGTGCTCTTAAGAAGATTTGGAAGAAAAAAAAACACATACCCGTAGAGAAAAGCTCGGATTTTTCTCTGCAGCCGCTCCTGGATGAAATATATGGTGGTGAAGAATGATACAGCTACCTGAAAGGTTGGACCTTCATCCGTGGGACAAAGAACAGTGAGAACTGCAAGTGCGAGAAATGCAATCGATGTTTTTATCATGAACTCTGGAGACGGAGTCCGGAATCTGTTCCCAGCAGGCTGAACAACCTTGGACTGAATCGTGTTCCTGACCTTTTCAGTGATGCCAATTTTTGGCTGATTTTCATAGAACTTCTGCACAATTATGCTATCATGAGCCGACTCAATTGCATCCAAACTTGGTTTATGCCCGGCATATTTATAAATAAGGAAGTTCCTTGCAGATTGAATTTCATAGTCAGAAGCTTCCCGTCTAACTCCAAGTCGTCTATATGGGTCCTCCACATTAATTCTTGGTAATACATCTGAAATTGCTGAGTCAGTTAAGGCAAAAGTTTCAGAAAGTAAAGGACACTAATTTAGAGCAACATAAGATAGCCCTGACAAATATAAGCTTGCAAGAATAACCAAAATTAATGAATTGGGGTTCAAACTGGGAATTGATACTCCTAAACAAACAAATAAAAAAATATAGTGACCAACAGAAGATATTTTAATAATATTAGATTGTAGGAAATTTGAGTAAGAAGAATGTTTCAATCAAATAAGAGAAGATGTAATTTTTCAGTAGTATCAAAGTTTAGACTCCCCAATCTCAAGCTGAGGGAGAGAGAGAAATGTCTCATGATAATTCACAACACAAAAGCAATGCACAATCTCACCAACAATGCAATGCCTCCATACAATGCAATGCCTCCATTATCTATCACAGTTGCGTAAAAAATCATTGCACACAAAAGTTGAATAAAATCAACAAGGGGTGAACCTTAGAACAGAAATGATCATGGCTATACATCAATGTTTTACATGACACTCAGAGATGTTAAAGACATAGATGATAAACTGGTATCATAAACAAATCATCTGAACAATCACAACATGAACGCTAAGTAATGGCCACATACAAAAAAATTACGTGGACAACAGTTGACTAAGAAAGTAATTCAGAAGGTGACTATTACCATTTGGATCATTTTCCTTGTTACTGTAGGAAGCACCCATGGCATATCTGACCAAGTGAGTTTGTTGTGTGTTGTATCTTTGTGTGTATACAACCAATACAGCAAGTTTCGCATGACAATTGCATAGGAGAAACAAAATCATGATATGAACATTCACCATAATAACTTTGATACTTGATATTAATCAACAACTAAATAATACCTTCCTAGAAGGGGTATTCCTTTAGGTTTAAATCCACGAGAAAATACTTGTCTACCCAGCAACCCTGGGCAATGTACAGGCATCTGAATCCAACACCTTGAGGGAGTAAAAGTCAATCCAGAGACCGTCATTTTAAGTGTCTCGGCAGTTATCACACTGCTAACCACTACCACAGACAAACAATCAACCAAATAACCCATAAAATATTTTTGATAAAGATTGAATGAAAAGAATTATGGCATCGCAGTTAACATCTTAGAATAGTGATCAAAGAATGGTCATTCGAAAGAACAAAAAACTGCAAGCAATGCACCGTGCAGTAATGTACTCCCCCGTCCCAAAGCAAGTTCCCTGCTTTCTTTTACGAATGACCCGAAATAAGTTACCCATTTCCCTTTTTTACCAACTTAAGTAATGGAGATATGAGAGAGCACATGAGGTAGCAGATAGTTCAACGGGACTGCACATTTTGGGACGGAGGGAGTCATACACAATTAACACTGCCGATTTCAAGGCAAGGATAGTAATCTGATTAGAAGTACACAACTATCCACTTAATCTCTCTTCCCTTCACCCGGGAACTAAAGAAGGGGAAAAAAGCTATCCATTTGAATGAGAAACACTCAAAACAGCACCTCTTTTGCACTTCAATTTACTGCTGACAAGTTGTATGATCCTACAGATTCCAATCATAAATTTCAAAATTAGAATCCCATTAGATGTTCCAAAATTTGGGGTTAGTTGAAGAAGGAGGTGTGGCATCTAAAGACATTGAATATTTTCAGTAGTTACTCACAGAAATGGGCGACTCAAACACGAAGCAACATCCAAAATGATACCTAGACTAGTCCTATTTCCTCTTACTAAGAATAACAATCAAGTCACCGCACTAACAATGTGATGGATACAATTTCGATTAACGAAACCCTCCAACAAAATCGGCAATAAACACGTAAATCATTCGAAACAGTTGATTGCAATTGGAGACGGACTAAGGAATTGAAGGCGTACCTGAAGGAGAAATGAGAAGAGGTAGGCGATGGCGCTGAGCTCTGTAACTGCAATGGATAGAGTCGAGGTTGACGAGGGCTCCAGATCCAACGGCTAAACATTCTTAGACCCAATTCTCAATCTCTATCGCCAACCGTTGATTTTGTTGACTTTACCTGCGGACTACAGCTACGTTTTATATATATATGTTTTCAGTGTAAAACTGTTATCGTCTCCGTTGTAGTCTAGTTGGTCAGGATACTCGGCTCTCACCCGAGAGACCCGGGTTCAAGTCCCGGCAACGGAATTTTTATTTTTCATACACAATGAAACGACGTCGTCCTTCTTCAGACATGGAAAATAATTACGCTAAAACGACTGGTCGTTTGATAGAAAAAGTCAAAGGAGGTAATAATCACAGATTTGGAGCCCTCATCACCTCCATTCCTGGTTACACCCATTACTATATTTTCTTACCAAGAACATGCCACTGGATCTGCTTCTTTCCGTTGCGGTATTGCTTCATGGTTCATTCTCGTGCATGCCTATATATTTAATGTAATAAGGTGGTTGTGAGTCATAAATGTTGGTTATGGAGAAGTGCTTGTGAACATGAACATTACATCACTGTCATTATCTCTTGCATAGGATAAATATAGGGTCCTCACACCTTCACCAACACTACATAACAGAAGAAACAGCTCTGAAAGTCTCTGACAAGTCCTATTTGTATTGGGCATATGTGACAATCACATACAGCCTTGCACTGTCAGATTCCTCTTTTCTCCACTCTACTCTCTTTCTTCAAACCACATTCCTCTGTACTATACTCTGCTACTGCTTGAAATTAGAAACTATGACGATTTTGAGGTTGTTTTTGTTGATTCTTATGTTGAACAATGTGAAGGCCGTGTCCGGTCCAAATGGATCTAATGGGTTGGTGGTGGTTGAGGAAGCTTACATTAATTGGGTCAAACAGATGGGCTCTCTCTCCCAAAAGAAGAAGAAGCCTAACCGTAACAACAAGTTCAAGACTTGTTTGCGCGTAAAAGTGAACAAAAACCCCCAAAGGGGAGATTTTGTTAGAGTCCAAGATGCTATCAACTCTCTCCCGCTGGTTAACAAGTGCCGGGCTGTGGTGTTCATAAGTTCGGGGACTTACAGGTAGCTATAGCATTTACATTTACATTTGAAGCTTCTGTTTTTTGTTTTAGCATGTGGATTTGAATGGTGAATACAGGGAAAAGGTGGAGATTCCAGCTAGCAAGGCTTATATTACACTTAGAGGAGCTGGAGCGGACAAGACCGTTATAGAGTGGCACGACACAGCGGATAAGATGGGACCAAATGGTCATCCACTTGGTACCTTTGGCTCTGCAACATTCGCAGTTAATTCTCCCTACTTCATTGCAAAGAACATCACCTTCAAGGTTAGTCACAATTTGACAAACACAACACTATCATTTAACCAATAATGGTAAAAATGTAGTCTTTTACAAAAGACATCTCGGGTATATAATGACACTTTGTTATATCTAACTATCGCGAAATGACACTTTCATACCCTAATTAATTCTCTCATTTTTAGTACCCAGACAATTTTTTTGTGACAACCTAGCTCTAAAATGCCTAAAATACCTAAACTACCCCTGGTTCAATTGAAAAAGATAGAATTGAACTAATGGGGAAATCAAACTGGTTCAAATTAGGCCGGTTCAAATCAGATTCCTTAATCTGACCGGTTCAAAACTTTAATATAATAAAATTACATAAAAATAAATTTTAAAAAAAAGTCAAAGAACCTCATCCCTCTCTCTTCTTCACTCCACTCAAACCTTACTGAACAATGCCAATTCCAGTCCATTCCAGTTCAATTCAACCAACCCCCAGCTTAGCAGTTCGTCTACACTCTTTTTCAATTCTCATTTTCCAGTTCGCAATTGCTCGTAGTGTTCGATCCCATATTGGCACGATTCATCGACGATATCATTCTTCACCGACCCCAATTTGGTCTGATCTCAGCTTGCACTTGCAGTTCCAAGTGGGAATTTTCTGAGTTTTTGGGTTTATCGTTAACTGAGAATTTATTGATGGGGAAAGGAGGGGCTGTGTTCCGAGCAAGAAGAAGGGACCTTCAGCAGCCACCG
>JAYMTQ010001573.1:0-13136 GCA_036897385.1 Geranium incanum | reverse complement strand
TTGTTGTGGATCTCAGATTGGAATTTGCAGGTTCCAAAAAAATAAATATTAAATGCTTGAAGGAACGCTGCTCACTTAGATGACACACCAACATCACAATAACACCCACTGGCCCACCCCAAGCAAACCCAAATATATAGATGAATAAGAAATAAATTAGAAGCATACTCGTCTTTGGACCACCAGGTGTTGATAGAACGAGGCAATGAACTGCAATTGAAAGTAGTGAATAAAATATCAGTGATTAATTAGTGTAAAAACATAATAGAAATGCATATTTTAAGGTTTTGAATACAAGGTGCATGGGCAGAGGAACCGAGGTTGTTCAGGACCATAAACAGTACCCAGAAACCAATAATCTGAGGATAATGAGTTGAAAAGGGAGGACAGAGAACATAGAATAAGAGATAAAGAACAAGGTATCATGCCAAAAGGAAACATACATGATTTCCTTAACCAGCTTATGTCAAGATATGAAGCCGGAAGTAGATATTCTATAGGATTGGACTTCTACTTGCAAAAAATCCCAACCCATAAAAATGGCAGATATCTCTGCAACACTTGCAAGAAATTACAGTTCTGATAAAGGAGTAAGTAACTGACAGAAATAGGGACCTTTTCCATGAAAACGTAATCAAACCCATAAAAAATAAAAACAAACCTGAGAACTATTAGCAAGTTCAAGACTACAATTGAAGGATGGGCAAAAGGGGCTCCCTGACCCCACCACATAATCAACTGCATAACTCCAGTTCGACGGATTTCTATATCTCGCACAGTCCTGACTTCCATCTGATAGAAGCATAATCAACAAACATCCATCAAACAATGCCCATTAATAAGATTGTCTGAACCTATCAGAAATAAAGTGTTGGGAGAATGCATGTGTAAGTTCTTTTTTATTGAACTGGCAACTAGAATCAATACACTCAGCATATAGAAAGGGTGTATCCATGTGATACAATCCCAAAGAGTAGGACCCTCCATCGCCAACATAAACCTACTGCTATTTCATGTTTCTGATCATTCCCCAATCTGCCAATTTTATATTTCACTTCCGTCATTTGTTTTTTTATATCAGAAACACTTCCGTCATTTGTAACTAGAACATTTGTTTGGCCGTAACTTAGTTATAACTTACATGGCATGCATATTAAACTGGAAGTTTGAATGACAGATGTACTAATACTAGATGGCACAAATCAAGAATCTATATGGTCCAAATTCAACAGAAAATGACCCATATGAAACCCTAACAATTGAAGGACTGATGCCCATCGTTGATATAATAAAACAGTTCAAGGTGAATATATTGTCTTCACAAACATTTCAAATACATAGAGGGCATACTGAACTCCATAGTAAAGAAAAATCACATCAACTTAAAATTTAGAGAATGAATCTAGATTGATTAGAACTTACATTTTGGTTCATACTGCACCCCTACAGTTAGTCTTCCCAATTTTCTCACCAACCATGCAGTCTCTGGTAACTCATCAGGGGCTGTATAATGGTAATACAACAGAGATTTACAGGTTCAGGTTGTTACTATTATATGTTTCCCAAAACTAATTTATAAGATCTGATGGAACAAGCATTGCCTTCAAGATGGATGCACGAATAGGGCGTTACTGTGGCTCCAAATGATAGGTTTTCTGAACTGTATCTCAGTCCCACAAGTCCGTAATCCGAATTGGATACTCTCCTGCAGAACTAATTTTTGTCAACATAATGCATTTCATATGCACATGCATCAGCATGAAAGACAACAGACATAAGATGATTAACAGAAATGGAATTACCCATTCTTCAATAGCAGAGGGAAAATACCAAATGCTCCCAATCCGTACTTGGGATGGTAAGCACATGACCTTACTTGTAAAATCCTGAAATCACGGCACCCACAACAGCAGCACTCAAGAAAACATACTGACAATTGAAATTTTTTTTGTAAAGTTGAAATTGATTTTTACTGAAATAGATACAACTTACGGATCAGTGTTTGATACATATAGGTCCACGAATGTATTAGGATCGTCCAGATCACTAGGCCATACAAGAAAGAAACACACAATAACATCAGTTATATTCATTGTGTTGCACCATAAAGGAAAATTATGACGAGCAGAAAGCTAGGTTGCTACACGTACCCTTGCCAGCGAAATAGTGCATTCCCGGAAAGTCCATCATCGGACTCAGGAAGCAGTGGAGCTTCGATCTAAGCAGGTTAAGTTAAGAACAATTTGCAATTCGCATTCAATTTTGGCCCAATAAGTAGCGAAAACAACATCAGAAAAATTGAATATAGCTGCTTGTGACATACCAGAATAAACGTTCCTTTTCATTATTTGCACAAATATTATGGGTAAATTGTGCTTAATTAACAAATTAAATGAATAGAACAATATCAACAGCAAAGAAACAACAAAGACTGATGGATACAGTAGCAATCATATCTACATGAGGGTCATCAGTGGGCTTTAGCATGAACCTGGAGCTAAAAGAAGATGCTTTCTCAAAATAATCCTGGAAAAGGCATTTCAGAGCAAGCTTCCCAAACAACACATCATATGTTGATTCCAACATCCTGCATTCAGATTACAGTCCACAAAACCAAATCAAATCAACCTAAGAGCCTCAAAACCTTAGAATTAGCCATATAATCTAAATCAAGCACCAAATCAACGAACTCTACAAACACGGCATGGTTTTAAGTGATTTTTTTTGTCATCATCAGTATCGATTACTGTAAAAACGATACTGTGAAGCTATCAAACTAAGGAAGAGATTGCAGAACCAACAAAATGCTAAGATCATGAGCTACTCAGAGAGGTGATCGATCGAACCTGTTGCGGGCGGCGAGAGGAGGGAAATCGAAGAGAGGAGGGACAAGCACCACCGGTGGTTTGGTCTGGCTGTTGCCCATTGCTGATTCTCTGTGTACTGGTCAGGTCGTCGTCGTCGTCGTCTAGGGTTTGGTCTTCACAATGGAATTGAGGTAGAGACTTGAGAGTGAAGAAAATGGTGGTCAATTATGGCGACTGAGAGGTCGCAAAGCGCGACCGAGTGTTGTTGAGGCTGAGCCTTAGGGGTCGATGGCGGTTTATTACAGTAATTGATTAGATGTAACTGTTGAAGCTGGTTGGTTGTTCACACAGCAGTGTTATGTGATTCTGATGGTGTATTTACTTCACAAGGTAGTTAGTTTGCTCATTAAATAGGCATGATAGTCTTCACTCACAGAAAAGCGGAGAACTAGTAAGAAGTGCGCCTATCATCCAATTCGTGCCGCATGTCGGGATGACTCTACTTTGACTCTATAAATGGGGGCTCATAAAATGTCTTCTTCATCAAAAAAAGCCAAAGAAAAGAAGTAATCTAATAGCACGTATGGCTATGGATGCTGCTGCAAACAGGCTTTCTGTGCTGCCGAAATGTATTACTGCAAAATGAAATTCAAGAGCACCGTAGAGTGCTTCCTTTTGAGAAGTGTTAGAACAACAATAGATCCTGCAAGGAAAGAAGCGCGCATTCCCGCTACCAGAGAGCGCATAGAGGGAGAGGTTAGAACTCAGTCACTCGCGGTCGCCGGGGAGACTAGAATAGAATCCAATTTGAAAAAGTAGTTCTTTTATCTTCTTTCTACTTGTTAAGGCCTATCCTTTGACTTATTTCTGTCTCGAAATTCATTAATGTAGTTAGCATAACAGAATGCTTTTAAAGCTCTAGTTCTCTAGGAAAGTCACTCTAGTTCTAGCAGAAAGTCAAATGTGGTTGTTTATGGCATTTTTGTTTTATGTAGTAGTAATGATCTTTTGGATTCATGTTTTTTCTCGATTGATAGAAGGACGGATTCTATTGTTTTGAACCTTGCTCGCATAAGCATAAAGTCGGATTTTCATTTCAATCCAACAATCAGGATGGCATTTGCCCTGAGCCTTTGATTCGTCTCCCGTTCGTGACAATCTTCCTTCACCACGGAAACCATTTGATCAAGAGTTCACAGCTGATAAGAATGGCATACTTGAATATTAGAATGGAGACCCGTCCATCTTTCTAGGTTCGATAGGTACGTAGTCGCTCGACCAACGGCCATATGCTCGACTGTTAAGGAAAGGTACGAAGTCGCTAACGGGAAAGGTTATTCATAGCTCGACCTTAGGGAACGGGAACGGCAGAGGTAGGAACTCGCTCGACTCTTAAGGAGAGGTAGGAACGAAGAGACTTACTCGTAGAGGTTATGAATAGCTCTATAGCTCTAAGAGGAAAGATTAGAACATAAATAGTTTCATCCGAAGAAAGGGAGAAAGAGCATAAGAAAGGGAGAAAGAGCATAAGAAAGGGAGAAAGAGCATATCAATCCTATTTTCTTCCTAAACCGAGCACAAACGCTAGGGAGTACATAAAGGTCCGATGGGGCATAAGTTACCTGTCTAACCTGACATACTATCGAGTCCGCCAAGCCTAGCTTTAGAATATGCCTTTGTTCATAAGCTACGTTCAGAAGTCTCACCGAAGTCTGACAGTCTCGTAGAAAGTAGGGTAGTAGGTAGCGAGCTAGTTAGAATAGTTGTGGCATCTTTCTTTATAGGTAATTTCAATGGGAGTTGATCGGAGAAGATTAATCAAGTTTAGGCGAGACAGTTAGACCCTCAGCAATCCCAGACATACCTTTTCGAGTTTGCTTTCTCAATAAAGACTTCCCGATCGAGACTAGTGTTTAGGTAGAAACAAGCACCTGCAGCAAGATTTATAGGAACAAAACAAAATAGGGAAGATAGGGACCTAGTCTACATAACCATTCTGCTCTGCTAACTCGCTTAATGAAGGTAACAATAAATCCAATAGAGAAGTGCCAGAGGGGGTTTGTAGATTTAGGAGAACCGGGCGCAGATAGACTTCCTTGTGAACCTAGAACTTTGAGAGGAGCTGTCTATGTACTACTAGAGATGGGAGATGGGACATCAATGGGTTTGTCTCTCTCTGACTAGAAGAAAGGAGAAGGGTCTACTCGACATCTGAGCAGGGGGATCAAGCAATCAACCAACAACGCTGGGACCTTACGATTGCTCCTGTTTTCTCTTGAGTTATTGTTGCCTTATTCAACATATCCTGGTGTTGACGAGACTATTGCATATGAATAGGCAGAAGAAGAAGAGGATGTCTAAAGCGTAGTTGACCTGCTATAATCTTTATACGAGCATAGCGGATAGGGAAGCGTTCCCCGGGTTCTCCTTCTCAAGGTTTATTATAGCTCACAGATAAGACCCAGCTATCGAACAAAGGGTCTCTACAGAAGATGGACTCCCAGACGAAGGTAGAATTACTGAGTTGACAGACGACTTAAGGGACTTGTAGTGTGGAACGGAACATACCGGATACCATGGGCCCGAAAGGGGAGCAGCAGAGCCTAATCAAGCCAATTCAGCAGCGTCAAAGCCCGATCGCGAGGTCATCTGCCATTTATAGGGGCCCTAGTTCTAACAAAATAGGGAGGATACCTAGTCTCAAAGCAAAGCCAGCACCTCTAGTGGAAGTGGACAGCTAAACTGCTAAGAGGAGGTTTCTTGTAGCTGAGTTGCGGATGGAGCAAAGAAAGGTTCCAAATGAAGATGAAGAATAAACAGGAGAGGTACAAAGGGACTCGACTTTCAGGAGAGGTACAAAGGGACTCGACTCGACTTTCAGGAGAGGCACCCCGGAAAAGGAGAGGTACACAGTTCTCGAGCAAAGGAAGAGGTTATCTATATGCGAGAAGAGGTAGGGAGACTTACTCGTAGAGGTACAAAGTGAAAAGAGTGAAACGAAGAGGTACCCCGTTTTCGACTGAGTTTATTATCTTGTTTCAAGGAATAGAATAGGAGCGTTTAGCGTGAGAGCGGAGAGAAGATCTGTCTCGGACAGAGGTTTGTTCTATATTGAATGATTTACTCGAACATAGGTAAGAGGAGTCCAGTTACGAGGTCATTTCAAAGGGGGAAAGTTGTACAATATGTCTATAGGAGCGGGCTCATCCTCTTTTCTTTCTTAGAGTTGTTCCCTCTTTTCTGAGACTTATCCTATCGTTTTGGTCCAAGGTTTATAGATAGGAGCCCCTCTCTGGCTGGTATCCATTCCTTCTTACGAGCAAACGTAAAAATTCCCCAGTGTTAGTGTTGGCAAGGAAAGATTGAATTCAATGCATTGGAGCCCGGCAAAAGGCTGGCTGACTCTCACAGGTAACTAGCCTTGAGACTTATAGAAGAGGTTATCTTATCTATATCTCGAGTCAAACGAAGAGGTTTAGAAAGACTCGAGTCAAACGAAGAGGAAACTATAACTGCAACTGCGAGAAGTTTGGTAGAGGGTCGTTTTCGAACCCACGGACTTTACAGAAATAAGACTTGACTTTGTTTTTATCCAAAATAGGCAGGAAATGCGCCAAGCTGGTTAGGATAGACAGGTAAGAATTTCCTGGTTAGGATAGACAGGTATTCATTTCTTTGAGGGCATCCAATCCCTTGTTTCCTTAACTTGGGTAGCTTATGTTGATCGGAAATTCAATAGCTTGTATAATATGGCAATGAAATAGACTATATAATATAGAGTCGAGCATGTTGATAGCCTCTTTCAGTATGAATCCCCTCGGTTTGTTGAAATTCTAGTTGCTACTTACTTCTCTCAAGGAGCTGCTTATGAAGCTTTCCTATCAAAGGAGTAACCCAACCCACTACCTTCTTTGTCCCTCTCCAACTAGTCGAGCTCAGGATGAACCTCGGGAATGAAATTGCTTATTGCGCTTATTAAGATCGGCAATTCTGAAGCTTCTATAATATGGGCTTATTATAATAGCGTATATAACAGATAGATCGTAAGCTAGTTGTTCCATCCCCGCAAATCTAGGGTTTGGCTAGCTAGTTCCTGGGTTTGGCTAGAAAGGAAAGGAGAGTATAGGTCATTCGAAAAATCTTTCACCCAATGGGTATGGAATACCTCATATGCGCTGTATTAGTCGCAAATGCGATGTTTCACTATCTTTCTAAACCCAGTTTTCTGTACTGAAGCTACTGATCCTTTTGAGCACCTAGTCGGCATCAAACCTTTGCTACCTTTCCTAGCTTTCCTTTCTTTGCTTACCTCCTTTTACGATACGCCCCGAGCACTCATTCATCATAAAGTTCGATAGCGTCCCACTTTTTACCTCTAGCTTTCTATCTCACACCAGCTATATCCGATCTTGGTTGGCTCATTGCATTTACGTATCCACCAGCATGCTTACTGTATTTATCAAGAGCACGCCTATGATGTGAGAGCTCTATATTAGCTTAACGGGATTACTTTATCGCCTTCCCTTTCAACTGGAAGCTCGTTACTAGCCTTGCCTTCTTCTAAGACGAGCAAGCAATTTGGGACGAGGATCAGAAAGATATCCAGCATCTGCACTTTGCGATTTCCCTCGATCATGCTACGCGAAGGACGCTACCTCGGATTCGACTGAGGTTGATATTTCTCTGTTTTGAGGTTGATATTTCTCTGTTTTATTGTTGCTTGTTGTTCCCTCAGCTGCTATGGAACGACTTGACTCAGTCAGCCATATGGTTACTTAGACAGGGTGCTAGTAATACATCTGCGCCTCATTCGCTAATAGACATAGCATCTTCTTTCTTACATCTTAGAAAGGAATTTCTTCTTATGATACTTGCACAAGACTTCTACTATTCCAGACACTGAGCAATCATTGATCTTCTTTCTTTTCGAGCCCTTAGACTCCGTTTAGAGATTCGAATTCGGAGAAAGCAGGCTGAGACTCACATTTGAATCTCTTTCATTTCGGTACAACTGATTGTCCGGCTTCCTTCCTATTTCCCTCCCATTTCCCAAGATCAACCTTTGGACAAAGTGATTCATTGCTAGGATTTAGCATGTTTACTCACATTTCACAGGGTCTACTGATTCCAACCTGAGTGCTATAACAATGGACAGTGAATGCTCAACAACGAGCTTATCTAGGGAAAGCCTTGAGTCCTAGGCACATTTGACCTCTCAAATTACCTATCAAATCCAGTTTATTGAGTTCTATTTATTAGCCGCACCTGAACCCGATTACTATATAGTGAAAGTACTCACTCTTTTCACGAATCATCGGTTTCATTTTTTGATTATTTCTATCCATTTCCGATGAGCCAGTTGCTCTGCACCACCCGGTTCTATCTGTGCTCCAAGCTTCCTTCCAGCCGCCACCTCTTTAGGCACTTTTTACCTCACCCGTACTTAGCTTTCTCTAAACCAAATACATCCTTCCTTCGTCGTCTACTCTCAATCCACCTGAGCTCTCCTAGCTGATCTACTTATTATCCCCGTCATTCGCCCAGAGTGAACATCTGATCGTACTTCTGTGGCCTAAGCTCTGAGAAGCCTCGTTCGAATTGAATCTCTTTTATCTGCTCCAACTATCTCTGCATTATGGGATTTCTCTTCCTCCTCTCTCCAGCAGCCTGGGCCCTTATTTCTCAATCGAACAATTCTAGTTTAGACCCTCATTTCTTCTTCCTCATCCACTGTAGCTCTTATCTTACTGTAGTTTTTATCCCATGGTCCAAGGGTCTCTTAGTAGTTAGGAGGTTTTGATCCCTCTCCTCCTTTTAGTCGAGTAATAAATATCCCTGTAAAAATGCTCTAGATAAGAAATCCCTAATTAAGAGGTCTAACGAACCATGGACTTTATGCCCTAAAGAAGGCTCTTCCCGAGTAAGAAATCCCGAGTAAGAAATCCCGAGTCATAAATACCTAGCGCCATGGACTTTAGTGTTAAACCGCGGAAATCCCTTTAGCATAATCCCATTCTTGGTCTTTACAAGCTAAAGGAGAGAATCCACTAGCGGCATCTTGCCCTAGGAGAGAAGTTACTCGACGTTCAGGAAGAGGTATTCCTACGCTAGCGGCTAAAGCCCTAGGAGAGAACCCACTAGCGGCATCTTGCCCTAGGTTAGAACCTTGGAATAGTTTCCCTTTAGCATTACCGCCCTTGGAATCCCATTCTGGAGACCTATTTTAAACCTAGGGAGCAGCTACTCTCTATCTATTTATCCTCTACCGCTACTCGCTACTCTTTCTTTTTCCTCTACTTTGCTTAGCGAATGAACATAAATCAACTACTCTAACATAACTCAACTACTCTATCTAGAATCCATTTCCTTCATTTTCATTTCTATCCATTCGATATCTGCCGAAGAAAGACAGCTAGACTCAATCCGTATATCCTACGTCGGTCGGCTCGGACACCCTTAGAGACTGAATCCGCTCTCCTATAGAGCTCAATTTGCTTCCCTCCCATCTGATCCCGGTAAACCACTCCATGGATCCAGGGCTCTATGATATCGACAGTTATGCATTTTGATTACCACTCGGTATCTAGAATCCCTTTAGAGCCTTGCGTTAGCTCACCCATCTTAGGCGGGGACGAGCCAACTTCTATTCTGGGACAATTGGTTGTTTTGCTTCTTTCGCTTTGGAGCTACTAGGGGCCTTGACTCCTCCTGGACTACTTGAACTACTAGACTCATTTTAGGCATTTCCGGGATTCTATTCGAATTGACCGGATACATACTATTGACATATGAAATGTTGTCATCTTGTACCTTACTACTATCTCCTACCTTACTACTATCTTGTACCTTACTACTATATACTATTCTTCTTTCCTTTTCCTCTACCTCCTCTAATCCTAAGAGTAGGCCTTGTTCCCTGGTACTTCCCTCATCTGAGTCACTAAGTCCCTCCTCCCATTCTTGTACTATGACTATGGTTAATCAACGGTTATTTAACAAGAGCATAGCGTTAACAAGAGCATAGCGGGGATTGGATATACAAGAGATTTCTCGTTAGGATGCGCACGGGACCCTAAAACGATTCTGGCTCCTAAGAGATGAATATTTCTTTTTCGCTTATTCAGAATGCCTTAAGTAGGAAATTTGAGACATAGCATCTTCTTTCTTACAGCGCCCGAAGGAGTGGAGTCCCGCGGCACACAGTGTTATTCTAGATTCTTTTTCTGCAATCAAGCTACTGAGCCTTATCTTTTTTGTTAGTATATTTGTCTATTTTGTTTGTTAGTATATTTGTCTATTTTGAAACCGGGTGTGACGGGCGGTGTGTACAGGTGGGCCTCAGGGAGTAGTTGAGTACTCTGTTCGCCGATTCATTCTCTTTTCCTTTGACTTTCTTGCTTGCACTGTACTGCTACTTTTTTTTCTTAAGACTCTTCTCGCATTCTTGTACGATCTTCTTTACTTACTGCAGCCCAAAGCCAACATATCTACCTCATGTCCTTCACAGATCTTGTTAGTGGACCGAAAGAGTCGCTTTCCGACCTGACCCAAAGAGTCGCTTTCCCTGAGATAGAATAGAAAAGACAGATAGAATAGAAAAGACCGACCTCTTCTAGATGGTAAGACCGCCCCAACAGCATAGAGCTTGGGACAGACCCGGTCACCGGATTTGGTTGGTAATTGAATCGTACTCATTCGATTTGATTAGCCATGATTTCTAGATATGGAGATAGCGACGCTTTCCTACTCGGTTTCTCAGTATCTTTTTTCTGGGAACATTTGATAACGGATCGGATATCGATTAAGGTAACTCGATAAGAGAACGAGAGAGTATACTACTACTTGACTTGATTATCTATCTCACTTTCATCCATAATAGTCATATTAGAGACTCCCTTGCTCGCTCCAAAACATTATCACGCATGGCCCCGGAGAACAGAGACAGATTAATCAATATCTCCTACCTTTACATCACAGACAGGCCGGGACCGGACCCTCTACTCTCTCTTTCTCTACTCTCTCTTTGAAAGAGCCTCTCCCCATCTTATGATCGTTCCTTTCTATCCATTGCCTTTTTCCTTCGCATTTGCATTTCTTTTTCCCCCCAGTTGAACCAGTACGAGTGAGCTGATCTTATTAAGGGTTGGATGACCTTGGTCAAGAGATGTCCAAGTGTGTCCTCACCTTGGTCTTTATGCCCTAGAGATTGAATTCCAAGGAGAGAAGCCCTGGGGTCTGGTCTCACGAACCTTTCTTTTTATCCCTAGACCTAGAAAAGAAGAAATGCGCCAAGCTGGTTAGGGCTGGTTAGGCAGGTATGAATTGATTTGAGGGTTTACAATCCTTGGAAGGAAATTGGTTGGGGGCTGGGAGCAACTTTCACTAAGGAAGTAGCTAATCCCGATCTTTTAGTAGTTAACAAATACAAATCCTAGCTAGTTAACATAGGTGGAAAAGGGTTTCCGAAGGTTTCTAAATGCGAGACTGTAAGGAGAGGTAGGAACGAAGAGGAAAGAAAGTGCGAGAGTGAAACGAAGAGGTTATATATATGCTCGAGTGACAACGTTCCGGAAAGAAGTTCTCGAGTGCTTAGAAGAGGTATTTCTTCTGAAGAAAGAGGGAATCTGAAGCTCTAAGAGGGACTCTTTTCTATGATGCCGAGATAAGTAGCAACCAGGTATTTATCCCTGAAAACCAACCTAACCTTCTCACAACTCGAAGAAAGAGGGAAGAGAGGGGTTTCTTGCTTTCCGGAAGAGAGTCCTACTGAACTCCTAGCTGCAGAGGTTATTTATATCGAGACTTGCCAGGAAGAGGTTATTTATATCGAGACTTGCCAGGAAGAGGAACACAGTGACTCGAATGAAATGATCCGGTTATTTATATCTCGACTTGCCAGGAAGAGGATGGAACAACTAGCTTACGATCTGAAAGAGGGAGTCTTAGTGTTGGAAAGGAAAACGAAGTGTTAAGCATAACTCTACTTTCTTGAGTTTGCTTGCTTTAGGCGTATTTTGAAGCAAAAATACCGGGTTTTTGTCTTGTTTTTTATACGTTTGAGAAAGTACATATTATACGATAGAAACCTCTTTTCATAGAGTCAAGTCGGGTGATTACTGAGGTTTACGAAGGGAAAGTAAGCTTTCGCCCTATGCTAGATGCATAAAAAAGTGGATAATTTAAGGGTATTTCTGGAGAAAAAAGAGACAAAGTGACTCTAGTTGATAGACTGCAGGGTTTGTTTGGTTTGATTTCTATTGGAAAAGTTAGAGGAAGCCTTGTTACGATCTGACTCCATATTATATAGTATATTTCATTGCCGATCTTATTGAAAAGAAAGAAAAGAGTTCTTCTTGAGGGATGAAATAGCTCGAGCATAGCGAAGAGGGCCAATGGTCTCGAGTGACAACGAAGAGGGATGAAAATCTCGAGTGATTAACGAAGAGGGACTTACTTTGTTGAGAAACCAAGGGACTGACTGTCTTTGTTTTATCACCTTGGGAATCTATATGCCATAATGCCTAGCAAAACCCAGGAACTAGCTAGCCAAGGGGGGTCACTCCTAGTAGTCAAACAAAGGTTTTACAACTAAGGTAAGGGATTATATACCAAGATACCAAGGAAAGAAGACCTTTAGCTTACAGAGACCAAACCAAGGGCAACTAGGGCTTACAGACAGCCGAGGGCACTTAGCGGATGGAGGGAAGGGTTAGCCGACAGTATTAAGAAAATGTTGATAAATTAAGATAAATAAGACTTTACTGAGGTATTCAATTAAGATATAAGACTTTACTGAGGTATTCAATGCTTGGTTTTGGTCAATTTGCTTACTTTCTTACTATGCTGGCAGCAACTTTCCTTTTCGGGGATGCGGTTACCATGGTATTCCTACACGCTAGATCAAATCCTAGGACAAATAGGTCGAGTTTTACCAAATAGGTCGAGTAAGGTCCCATGCATGGGTGAGTAGCTTTCTATATTATAGAATCTATTTCTATAAGCTATTGAATTCCCGATCAACATAGTTAATAAGCGCAATAAGCTACCCTACCCAACCCAAGTAAGTGCTGCTCTGTTTCGTTTACCCAAGCTAATGCTAATAGAAACAAGGGTTCTAACGACCTATCTCTCCTTTGTTTTTCTCAATTTGTAAGGTTTTGCCCTATGCAACTAGAATAGAATTTCAACAAACCGAGGTTATTATTTATAGCTCGTAAGAGGAACGAAAGGGGCTCGTAAGAGGTAGGAACGAAGAGACTTGCTCTAAGAGGTTCTAAATATGCTCGTAAGAGGGCATTCCACAACTCTAAGAAAGGCAACTAGGGAAAG
>JAYMTQ010001572.1:0-13139 GCA_036897385.1 Geranium incanum | reverse complement strand
ATTATGAATCTCCGATGAAGGTAAAAGTATATGTTTTCTGTTTATGCCCGTAAGTTGGTGAAATGTGTTTTTTTATCCGATTGGTGATATGTGTTGTTTTCAGTATTAGTGGAGTATGAAGATAAGTTAGATATTTATCTTCATATATGATTGAATATGAGGGTATTTGTTTAACATAGTGTTTTTATGGCTTTGGGACCTATGCACAAGTTGGTAGTTAAAAGTTTGCTGGAACTTGAGAGATTGTTGGTAATGGCGAATGGTGTGCTTGGAGGTGTTGATAAGTATAATGCTAAGAGAATGGAAGCGAACAAGTTGCCTATAGAATTTGGGCCTGAGGATGACGCTTACTGGGAACAACCCGGTGTTATTCCTGCATGTGATGCACTTGTTGCATGGCTTTGCAATCAGAATGTAGATGATGATGGGAAGGTATGTTTTGGGCAATGCGATGACTCACCTTCATTTTCATTTGGGCTTACTCGGCTAGGTGTTGTATGTGATGGTGTTGACACAAACAAAGGTGATGTTAGTGGTCTTGCACTAGTATTTGAAACTCCTTAGGGCGCTGTCGGGAGTTGTGTAGGAACTGGTGTTTCTCCCCGAACACTGGTGTTTGAGGAGTCTGGTAGTGGTGACGGTGATGCCGAGGTTATACCCGCGGCTGTTGGTGGAAGACCGAAGTCAGAGAGGGAGCGAAAACCATCCATTTTCCGGATATCACCCTTCACTGATAGACGAACGGACTTTGTGTCAGACTTGAAGGCTTACGAATCAAGGTTTTTTAATTGGTTCATGTCGACGAAGATGAAAGGCCCAAAGTAAGTGTGTTCGTGCTTCTTCTTTTTGTGTATGGTTAACTGATTTGTGACCTGATTGATTAATTTGTAATTTCAGTACGATAGTGTATAAGGAAGATGCGGACAAGTATCCATTGTTCTTATAGACGTTCAAACATTCAATGATGAAGTTTGGGTTCACTGCAGTATTGTCGATGCATGGTGCCATTTTTTAAATGATAATGAGCTATATAAGAGTAAAGCAACGCCCACACGTTCTTATATAGGGACATATGCGCTGGTAAGTGAATGTAGTTATGTAAATTTATGTTTGGCTGAAGTATAGGTGCCGAAGTTGGTGGTTCTGAAATGATTGTATGATTGATTATGCAGAATAAGGTGGTGAATGTTGTAGGTATGAATGGGGATATTGCTAATGATTTTGCTGATCATATCCGGGGTGAATTGAAAAGGGCTTTGACCCCTATTAATCGTACTGATCTGGTAATATTTAAATTACTTGTTGCTGTTATCAGTTTTTATGGTCATTTTCATAGCTATGGTTGTTCATTTCATAGGTATTCGTTGCTATGATTGCTGACAACCCTTATTATGTTATATGCTTTGACACTCGATATTATACAATTGAGGTGTTTGATAATTTAATTAGTGAAATCCCTGACGAGGTCCGTTACAGGCAGCGCCCACATTGGATTGTAAGTTGTTGGTTCGTTGTGTGTATGATTATGGTTTTTTTATGTTGATCGTTGGTCTTATGTTTGATTTGCTTTACATATAGCGGCAGGCACTATGTACATACATTGCCGAATTTGATGTTGAGATGGCTTGGAAATTCAGTAATGCTGAAATACAAAGGATTGAGCTGCCATGGGCATCAAAGAGTAATGATGTTGATTGTGGGATTTTCGCGATGTGGCACATGGAGAATTATTTTGGGCGAGGTCACTGGTCTGCTGAGTTGAAGAAAGATGAGGTTGGTTGTAGGCTTTTGTTTTGTGTTGTTTGTTGTGTAGTGTCAGTAATTTATTACTGAATTTCATGTGTTATCACATGAAATCATAGATTTTCTATGTGGTACTTGAATATGCTTGTTTTGGTATTCAAACAATTGTATTGCAGGAGGAACAGATGCATAATTTGAGAGTTAGATTTCTCTTCAAGTTGCTTACATAGGGGAAGAATGTGTTGTTCTTTTGTCTGTATGGCCAAGCCGTGCGATACTTCAGAGCTATGCGTATCGAGTTCAAGATTAGGAAAGAAGATCGTGTTATGTGATGATTATTTATCTCTATTATGTTTAAGTTTTCTTTGGACATGGTTAGTTTTTCATAGGAGTTTGTTTCGTTTTGCCATGGGGCTAGATATCTATGTTCTGGATGGTTTGCAATTTATGTTTATTTTAAAGCAGTTATTCGAGGTAATATGATGTTACGTTGTTATGTTTTGTATGTGGTGAGGTCATCGTATTAGTATCCATCTGGTAGTTTTGTTTGTGTAGATTCTCGGAGTTTGAGGTGTGGTGCGACACCCATATCATCATATATAATGGTCCAAGGGACATGTAATTTATGGGTTGGCATGTAAATGTGGTCGTTGGATTGATGTCATTGTTGTAATGTCACCCGTCGTGGTATAGAGGATTGGTGTCATTGTTGAAGTGTCACTGCTCGTTATTGATATATGACATAGTTCTAAGCATTACGTGTCATGGTTCTGATGAATGCTTCATGCTGCATTATTTTATCTAATTTTTTGGTTGTCTGTACTTAGTGAAATGATTCTTAATAAGGATATGGTGTGGTGTAAACGTTTGATGCCCGAGGATGTTGCACAAACTTAGTTGGGTCATATTTTTGTTTCCTACATGTGCACATGATAGGTGTTTGGTTGTTGTTTAGTAGGTAGATGTCATGATACTAGAGTTAATTGATCAAGAAAAATTCATACTCAATACCATTGCCTTACAAAATTAGGCTTGGGAGTAGTACTCAGCCCACTAATGAAATAGCTAATGGACCCCAAGACTATTTCAAGTCGGAACCGGGTGTAGTACATGGTCCAGATACAAACTCACTTCCCTTTACCTTGTCATCATCCACATATTCATTGTCCGCGATCTCATCGTCATCTACGCCCGATCATTAAGAGCTTACTGACGAGGTGTTGTCACTGGATTTCAAATTAGGTTACGTAAGGTTTCGAGGTTTATAGTCTTCTACGTTGAGTCTTGCGAGTCGTAGGGTGGTGAGCGCTCCTCTTATGGGGCATCGCTGAACTCGCTCTCAGCCTCGCTGAATTCTTGGTCAGTGATATCATCAGGTTGTCAGCATCATGGAGAGTTGATTCAATATCAGGAGGTAATTATTGATTTTCATGAGTATTGGTATTGATACCGAGTTTTGATCTATTAAAATGTGATGATGTCCATTGACAAGTATTCATTGTTGGTGGCTTATTGGTAATGAGATGAATAAATATATGTGTGTTCTCTGGTTGTGGTGATGATACTATATATGTAATTGTGGGTCTCTGACATATGTTTGGGTCAATAAGTGTTGTGTTAGTTTCATGTGAAATGGTGAGCATCTTGTAAACGTATTGTTTTTGTTGGCCTAGAGCATGGTATTGCTACTAGTGATTTGATTTTGAGTTAAATGTCAGTGTTTAATTTTTTAATTTCATGGGATATTCCATTAAATTCATAAAAGATGGTTGTGGTATTTCAATATATTATGCAAAGTAAAACAGATCAATTGGCTATATTGTTGTATTAGTAAGTGATAGTTGAGGCAGAGTTTGTAACATATCAAGGTGTTGTTGTTGCTGGTACTGGCCATATGAGTGGGATGACAACATAATATGGGTGTTCACATATTCAGCATACAGCAGGAACCATTGAAATTTACTAGATTTAAAACTAATGTAGGGTGACATAAGTAGAATTCTGGAAAAAGAAAATTTGAGCAACATAATAATTAAAGGAAATGAAGTCACTTGTAGTTGTTTAAGTACTATTGGCAGCTGTGCCTCCATCGGAACACGGTGTTGAGTGATTGGTAGCAGTTGATGCCGCTGCACGAGCTTCTTCGTCTCGGATGCGCACGTTGCAGGTGCGGATGTTATGGGTGACTTCCCGCATGCAGTACCCACATTTGCGGGGCTTCACGTCTTGTCGACGGGTGATGGCCTTTTCGTGTTCACTGCGTAGCCTCTTGTTGCGCCCTTTGTTTCTGCATACGGTTGGTAGACGTATTGTAACGGTTGGAGGCATTGGTAGACCAGAAAGTGTCTCAATGGTTGGGTTGTTGGTGGATGAATTGATCTGATCCACACCAAATTGCGTTTGTTGATGGTTTTGTAGGAGGCTTAGTAATTGCTCGTAGGACTCATAACTTGTCAAGTTGTTTGATAGAATAGATTGCAGTGTTGACCAAATCTCTAGTATCAAGAGTGGTTTGTTTTTTTTGTTTCCGTCGATGGCAGCACTCCAACCTTCGGTTGCATTTTGGTCTGGTGGATCGCGACACTATCTCTGAGCGATCAGGGAGCGTGGGAT
Organism: Geranium incanum; assembly: GCA_036897385.1. Lineage (NCBI taxonomy): Eukaryota > Viridiplantae > Streptophyta > Magnoliopsida > Geraniales > Geraniaceae > Geranium > Geranium incanum. The sequence continues at coordinate 8,783 of JAYMTQ010001572.1, read as the reverse complement.
GCAATCTACCCGCACAATTTTTAACACGGCGAATATGTGCATACATATTAAGCCACATCCAATGTGTTTCTGGCAGCTGCAATCATAGTGTTTAGTAATATTGTTCATTCGTACTTGTATGTTGGAGCGAATATGGTCTGAAACTGTGTAGGTATTGTAGTCTCCATCGGGTTCGATTTTGCTTATCCCGCATATTGCAAGTCCATCCATTATTTCTTGCTGAACCTTGTAGAACAGGGGTGGAGAATACATTTTCCAAGCATCTAGCTCCAGTTTTGTTAGAGTTCTTGAGGTTGGCATTGCGTTTGTAGCGTACTGAGTGACTATTTCCATATGACGGTTTCGCTGGTTTCGGAGGACAGAGTTGTATCGCCACATAAACTCCACCAGTGTGATTATCTTGGAGGTGTTCACACCAAATGCACTGTTTGCGCTTTCTGATCTAGACGTTGTGCGCAGTATCATACCCATTCTTATATGCTTGAAGAATGTTGGGATCTACATGCTGCAAATATCGTATAGGTTTCTTAGAAACGTGTTCGTTTTCAGGGAATGCTCAATCATTAGTGTTTGCCATCGGGATTCGAATGTATCTGTGTCAATGTCGCTTATCCACACAATGTTGGCAAATTTATCGTAAAATGAGCTCTTTAGTGGTATGCTTTTTCCGACTTGCCCAAATTTACATGGTAATGAGTGCCATGAAATATATATTGATTATTTATGAAATGGATTACAATCTGAAATGTTTTGTTTTTCTCTTGTTTTGCAGAAAAGATGTTACAAAGTTGTAATATGGACAGTGTGAGCTTACTAGGACTGGAACTTTCCTCATTATATGCCACATGCATAGTCGGTGGCTCGACTCCGGGAAAATTGTTGATATAGCATTTTTCATGGATGCGTCCTGGTCTGTGATAATGCAAATGGGCTGATGCATATGCATTGCTTCAAGGAACTGCGTGAACAACCATATGTATAACGGTATATCCTCCTTGCTAAGTAGTCCTGCTCCGAATGATACACTTCGGTCATGGTTGTCAACTCCCGTGAAAGGGCAGAAAACCATAGAGTATCTGAGTTCAAAATATATATATTATAATGACAGTGGAGTGGGAAAATTAGGTAATAAATTTAATTATTTTTTTTGTATGTAAGTACCTGTTGGTGCCGTAAGTTGAGTCAAAAGAGACATAGTCGCCGAATCGGTCGTAGTGTCGTCGAGATAGTCCATCGCACCAGAAAAGACGAGTAAGTTGGTTGTTGGCATTTGTGTCGTAACGGTAAAAGAAATCATTGTCTATCGCTTGTTCTCACTTGAAATCATCTATTACCATTTGAACGTCTCTCTCTCCTACGTGTACTTTTAGGTTGCGCTGGAAGTTTCTGAAATCTCCGACGGTCACTCCCACATTTTCTGAATTGCCAACAAAAGTGCTGATGATGTTGTGCGCCATTGTTGGGTCGACGACAACCTTCTGGCAATTGATCGCGAATTGTTTATGTATGTTGCTCACTTCCCGGTTGGATCTAACGTATTGGTAATTTGCTAGTGTGTAGAAGGGGTGATTATGAACCTCATTGAACTGTGAAAATATGTATCGATTATTTGGTGTGCGTTTGATCGATACTTTTGCCTTGCAGCCCGTCCGTCCTGAGACACACTGCCTTTTCTTCTTGTGGTTGTCAATTTGGTTTACCTCGGGATCGTGTGTTGCTGCGTCACCTTCTTTGGAGCAGAGAACGTATTTCAGAGTAACTCCAAGGTGTGATGTCTTCTGGGTTCCGAGTCGTGGTACGAATCCACATGCGTTGGCGTAAGTTCTGTAGTGTGTAATTGCAGAGACTAATGTGTTGAAGCTCATTCCGACGGTGGGCTTTAAGCTTGCTACGCATGTTGGTATGTAATTTCCTCCACCAAGCGGCTCCCAAGGGTCACTTTCATCTTCCTCAGTTTCTATTTGGTATGCTTTTGATTCAGTGGACAATGAAATTATAGAGTTCAAGTAATGGTCAGAAATTGAATGCAATGATAAATTTATTTGTGATTTCATGTTGACAGAGATGGTTTCTAATATGCAGGAGCTTACCAGTATCTGTGTTCTGGGTTGTTTCTTGATAATACGGCATGTTTGTACCGGTAGAGGCGTTTATGAAAGTTCGCTCTCCCTTAAAAATATTTATGGATCAGCCCCTGGTAGTAACATAAGTAATGTAAAATATAAATGTACTAAACTATACATAAATTGAATCTCATCCAGTCATAGAACTATAGAAGCAACTGATAGAAATAAAATTCCAAGCAGGAGCAGGAGATTCTATTAGCTCATCAAAAATTTCAAAAACAATTACTATTGGCGGTGGCAAGAAATCATCCTCATGATTTCTTGCCTGATTATATGCCATACATATTTTTGTGTATATTTTCCTTTATTTAGTTTCCTTTACTTTGTTTCCTATTATATGACCCCTAGACTTTTATAAATATCTCCAAATTTACTCATAATAAAATTAAGTCAGAATATTATAATTCTTTCTTTACATGGTGTCAGAGGTTCAATGGGTGATCCAGCAATCCCGATCAACGGAGGCAAGGCGCAGTAACGCGTGCCCCAATTGATTTTGAATCTCCCTATTTCATACAACCTGGTGACCACCCTGGCCTAGTCTTTGTATCGCTACCACTAAGTGATTCAGGTGACAACTACTACACCTGGAGACGCCAGATCCAGGATGCATTACAGATCAAACACAAAGCCGGATTTATCGACGGCTCCTTACCCCGATCAGACGAGAAATCACCAACCTTGCGACATTGGCTTGAGAATAATGCTTTGGTTAAGGCATGGATCGTCAATTCACTCTCTAAAGAGTTACAAGCCGGCGTTGTGCATGCTTCAACGGCTATGGAGGTCTGGACAGACTTGGAACATCGTGAAGCCACGCGTCTACGCCCTACGTCGTGCAATAGCCCTAGTTCAACAGGGAGGACGTTATGTATCAACCTTCTTTAGCAAACTGAAAAATTTGTGGGAAGAGATGCAGGGTCTAAACCCACTCCCCATGTGTACCTGTGGAAAGTGCACGTACGGGATCAACGGACGCATCCAAGCAATGCGTGACGAGGAACAAGTTTGTGATTTCCTAATGGGATTAGACGATGAATTCAATACGGTACGGTCAAACATCCTAAGTACCCACCCCTTACCTGGAATCCAGCGAGTATACTACGTAGCAGCTCAAGAGGAATCACAAAGAACGGTGATGGCATTAAAGGGTCCGGAGACCGAATCAGCAGCACTGGCGGCTCGGTACTCGGATAGAACTGTCCGGCAGAATCAGACCGGAGATGGCCGGACGCACCGACGGTCGGACGAAAAGACCCGACGATGTGCTCACTGTGGCAAGGAGGGGCATGAAATCGACGATGTCTTTGCTCTCCATGGCTATCCGTCTTGGCACAAATTCGGGAGACAGGGCGGAGGAGGTCGCGGAAGAACCGGCGGCGGCGGAACAGGCGGCCGGATGAATGGCACCGGTGGTCGCGGCGGAGGGAGAGGCAGACGGAACCCACCTGGTTCATCGTCCGTGTACTTTGCGGCTGGAGAAAACACACAGATTGTGCGTGAAGGAGAGAGCAACCCTACTGCTCAAAGGGCTGCTCCTATTGGGCCTTCGGGCATTGGGGCCAACTCAATTAATGAGGAAACAAACTCTTGGGCTTCTAATTTCACTTATAGGACATGTGGGGACCTTATCATGTGTCTTCCTTATGTGGTTGCCATTGGTTTTTAATTGTTTTGATGATTACAGCAGGGCAACTTAGGTTTTCTTGATGAAGCACAAATCAGAGGTGAAACAACACCTCCTCTGGTTTTTCAATTGGGTGCAGGGCCAGTTTAACACCCGTATCAAATGCCTTCGAACTGATGGTGGGCGTGAATTTACTCATCATGAGCTCGTTGATCACTATAATGCCTCTGGGATGGAGTTCCAAACTAGTTGTGTGGGGACACCCCAACAGAATGGGGTGGTAGAGAGAAAACATCGACATCTATTGAAAGTAGCGCGAGCTTTACAGTTCCAATCCAGACTCTCACTTCAATTTTGGGGAGATTGTGCCCTCACTGCCGCATATTTGATCAATCGGCCGCCACTTAAGGTTATTGACAACAAAACTCCATACGAGGTATTATTCGGTAGAAAACCCACTTATGATCATATACGTAGCTTTGGATGTCTTTTTTATGTACATCAGCAGACTCGAGATAAATTTTCCCCACGATCTCGCCCTGGAATATTTTTAGGTTACCCGAAGGGACAGAAGGGATATCGTGTTTTTGATCTAGAATCACGGACTGTAGTAACATCTCGTGATGTCCAATTTTGGGAGAATGTCTTCCCCGGTGACCAGTGCTTGGAAGCAGACAATGTCATGACAACCCCTAGTGTCCTACCAAATTACTATTACATCCCCGAAATAGGGACCTCGCAGATCACAGAAGAAAGTAGCACCGAGATGCCTGCTCATGAGCAAGAATTGCCTCGTCCAGGAAAGCGCATCCGTACTGTCTCTAAACATCTGCAGGGTTATGACTACACCATACCGCCCTCTGTCGTACCGTCCGTCTCTACTCCGCATCCTACCTCTCCATCGGCATCTTCAACAGTACATCCTCTCACTCTCAGTATTTCTTATGATCTCTTGTCTAGTGCTCATTCTGCTTTTCTAGCGGCCATTTCATCCACGGATGAGCCACGAACATTTCATCAGGCCGTCAAAGATGATTATTGACGTGAAGCGATGGGTAAAGAAATTTAGGCACTAGAAGAAAATCGTACTTGGAGCTTAACAGCCCTACCACCTGGAAAAAAGGCGATTGATTCGAAATGGGTGTAAGATAAAATATCGCCCAGATGGAAGTATTGAGCGATATAAGACACGACTAGTGGCTAGGGGATACACTCAGATTGAAGGCATCGACTTTACAGACACCTTTACACTGGTTGCCAAGATGGTCACCGTCCGTTGCTTACTTGCTGTCGCAGCAGTCCGAGCATGGCCCTTATTTCAGCTCGATGTTAACAATGCATTCTTACACGGCGACTTGGAGGAAGAGGTTTATATGAAAATTCCTCAAGGATTTTGCAGACAGGGGGAGAACCATGTGTGTCGGTTGCATAAGTCGCTATATGGCCTAAAGCAGGCATTTATGAATTGGTATCACAAATTCACTGAATCCATAATGACTCTTGGATACCGACCCTCCGCGGCAGATCACTCGTTATTCACCTTCTCCATTCCGGGCTCTTTTGTAGCAGACCTTATATATGTGGATGATGTGATTATGACAGGGTCAGACCTCTCTCGTATCCAGGAACTTAAGATGCACTTGGACAAGCAGTTTAAGATAAAAGATTTGGGGAAGTTGAAATACTTTCTAGGCCTTGAAGTGGCCCGTTCTTCTTCTGGCATTGCTCTCACACAACGTAAATATACGCTTGACATCTTATCTGACAGTGGCCTCACTGGATGCAAGCCGACATCCTTTCCCCTTCCACAATAGCACCGACTCTCGGCAATCGAAGGGTCTCCATGTGCAGATAGTGGCCAATATCGTCGCCTTGTGGGGTGCCTATTATACCTCGCTATCACTCGCCCAGATATCAGCTATGCGGTGCATATTCTAAGTCAGCTTATGCATGACCCCCGTGAGCAGCATATGGACGTAGCTTTGCACGTTCTCAGATACTTGAAAGGTTGCCCAGGGCAAGGAATTCTCCTACCCTCTAACAATACTCTCAGACTAAGAGCATATTGTGATGCAGATTAGGCAAGATGCCCGGACACCCGCAAGTCCACCACATGCTACATACTTTTCTTGGGATCGTCCCCCATATCTTGGCGGTCCAAGAAACAAACGGTGGTCTCTTGTTCGTCAGCTGAAGCTGAGTACCCAGCTATGGCTGCCACAAGTCGAGAGATAGTGTGGCTACGCCAATTGCTCGCCGATCTTAAAACTCCCCAAGATGAGACAGTCTCGTTATTCTGCGACAATCATACTGCTATCCACATAGCGGCTAATCCTGTTTTTCATGAATGGACGAAACACATTGAAATTAACTGTCACTTCGTTCGTTAGTAGCTACAAGCCTCTGTATTGTGTCCTCAACCTATCTCCAGCAAACATCAATGCTCCAACTTGAGGGGGACTATATGTCATACATATTTTTTGTTTATATTTTCCATTATTTAATTTCCTTTACTTTGTTTCCTATTATATGACCCCTAGACTTGTATGAATATCTCCAAATTTGCTCATAATAAAATTAAGTCAGAATATTATAATTCTTTCTTTACAATTACGATAGCATCCTCCTCTCAATCATAGTTTGGATTTGTTCAAAATGGTAGGAATAAATTTTCAAAATTTGCACTGCATAGGTGACAAAATATATCAATGCAAAACAAGAAAACTAAGTTTATACAACAAATGATCAGAAAAAGATGTACATTTAGAAGAATCGCAATTTGAAATCATATGATTTAGTAATAAAACAAAATATGTCTGAAGTATGTAGCATTATGATATTGTAAACATAAGAATACAGACTCATCAGTTCTTTGCCATCCTTAGTAAACTCCAAATATGTCTCAACTGCCCTGGCATATATTGAACAAAAATATAATTAGCAACATAAAAAAATTGTAAATGACAAAAACAAAAGGGGTCTTCTTTATTACTTTAGAGCAACAATTCTAACATGATTGATTGTCTCATCTTGTAAGCACTTGAGTATAAAATCTTGTGAGTTTTGAAAATGTGAACGAAAGGTACTTATGATGGTTTTAGTTAAAGAGCCGATCAGGATGAGCTCCATCTAATATTATATAAAGAACAATTAAAATAGAAATAATGAGTTTATTATACATAAGTATCCTAAAATGACACTTTCATACTCTAACTAATTTATCTCATTTTAGTATCCTAACTATTTTTTGAGGACAACCTACCCTAAAATACCTAACTTACCCCTGGTTTAAGAAACTAGAATTAAACCGGTTCAATTTAGTTTCTCTAGTTTACATTTATTATGCAATTCAAATGTCGCTGGTTCAATTCAATTGATTGGTCATGCCAGATTGAACCAGTTAGAGCTCAATTGAGCCGACTCAATTCAGTTTGGCCTATTTAATTGCAGTTCAATTAAGCGTAGTTTAAATATTTTAGGCATTTTATGGCTTGATAAATGCCCTAGTTTGCATACTTAAGCCCATCATAACTAAGATGTGTAGAGTGAATTTAAAATTAATTGGACCTTGTGGTGATTCTTGAGCAATTAAGGTTAATACTTGGGCAATAACTTTAGAAGACCACTAAAAGTTAAAGGAATTCACGGAACTTAATCAACACAATTCTTTTAGACCTAGACTCCATCATAATCTAATCCATTATAATTGTCTTAGAGCCTTAGTAAACCCGTCATAAGCACTTCTGGTAAATTAGAGAATTTCTGTTGCCTCCTATTAAGAAAGAGTTTTTTGAAATCTTAAATTAGCTTAAGTCATTGACTTATTCCCTTTAATACCCTATAATATGACCATTATTGGGCATGAAAACCGATTCAAATTAAATCAAAAAAACCGGTCACATTTTTCGGTTAATTGTATGTTCGATCTCAGCCAATTTTCGACCGGTTTTGATTCTAAATTTTAAAAATTGAACCCTAACGATTTGGTTTTTAGTTCAGGCCACCAGTTGGTATTAACCGTGTTTGTGCACCCTTAACACAAAGTACATTGTCGTTAGACCAGTACAAAATTAGAAATCATTTGGTACGCAGTTGTTAATACCATCTCATTAAAGTAGTGGATTAATAACGACGTGTTGTGTACTTATGTCTTAGAGTGTCATAACCGGGTAAATAAGGTATTTTCTAGTTGTGTCTGATTTACACCCACATGATTTTATGTTTGTGCATAACTAGTTCGTGTAAACATATGTAATTAACCTTAAATTGGAGGTGTAGATACACTAAAGTTATGTTATTGATTATAAATTAGGTTAATCTAAAATAAGTACAGTTAAATTGGCACGTTTATCACTTACATACATCTAAGTAAATAACGTTTGGTTATTAGTAAATTCGGAAAATGAGGTTAAGTTTCAGTTAGTTTTCAGTGTAAAATAACATAAATACCCCTTTATTCTCACTCGAATTTCAAAAGTGTGCCATTGAATTTTTTTTTGTTTTCTTTCTCCTCTCTCCTTCTCACTGAACCTCTCACTCTCCTCTACTCAGAAAAAGAAAAAGGGAAACTAAACTAAACTAAACTAAAAAGTTAAAATTGAAATCAATCAATCAATCTTTAATACTTACTTATCTGGTTATTGTGTTGTTGTATTGTTAGTCTTACTCTCTATGAGCTTGATTAAAATTGAGGAAGTATTTATATGCTTATTAGAAGACTCCAGGAACCGAGTAGTTACGACGGTGGCTCTGGGCCTCGCCGTAGTCAATAAATTCGTCGCCTTTCTATTCGTTGAGGAACGAGAGCTAGTACTCGTCGGCCAACTCGCCTGAATTGTTCCCTCCGACGCTGTAACACATTGGGAGACAAGCACGACCCGGAACCAGACACACCGCTCCCGTTGACGACATTAGCGTACGACAACGACCCATTTGGACTCATCGAACTCCGGTGGTCGGAAAACTCGGAAACCGGCCAACCGTCGGAGCTCGCCGGAGAAGAAACACCCCCGCAATCAAAATCGGCGGCG
>JAYMTQ010001571.1:0-13140 GCA_036897385.1 Geranium incanum | reverse complement strand
TAATGTGTGTATAGGATTTTCTTGGGTGCTCCTGTAAGGCCCGAATCTCCCCAACAGTACGAACCACCTCATCGTCTAAAGGGGCATTCTCATCAACCACAACACTTGTTATGTCTACCTTTTCATCTTTGATTTGAGCACAAAGCTGCAAATATTTCTCCATAGACAACCCACATGCACTAAAATTCTCAAAGCAGTAAGTAAAATTGAATTTGGTAATTCTTTCAACAGAGATGGCATATCAGCAATAAACACATATTAGTGTTAATATTATTTCTGTTTCATCAAAACTCAAATAAAGTATGCAATATTAGTAGCTATAATTAAGTAGCGACATCAACAAAACTCGCATTCACTAAAAACCAGTCACTTCATCTCGCTTATGGCTTGGAATACCTCTCCTCTTTGCTGCGACCCGTAGACTTTCGAACTCAGGATCTCACATGTGTTAAATGAGTTCATTACCACTTGTCCCAACTTGTGTTGGTATTTACATAGTTACCTTGTTTTTCTGTTGGAAAACAAAGGACACCACTGGAGCAATATGCATGCTGCGAGTGAAGTGAGAAATCCCCATAAGCCCTTTGAGCTGTTGCGGTGACTATCACTGGAGGTAAATAATCAAATACCGAGCAACCGGGAAGTGATGTTGAAGATCTTTATTCTCAAATCTACAAGCAAATAGATCAGCAATACTTACGAAACACGAAGCAAATGTCACGGTAACCACACTGAAAAAGATTGTACAAACGTTTGTTCCCCGCAACTCCAAAACTACAGCAACATTTAGGAAATAAGCAGGGATGCGTAACTAAAATATAAATTACTCCTCATCAAACATTAGTATAAACTAAGACCAAAAAACATTGTTATGCAATAGTGTTAATGTATAAAGTAAAAAAATAGCAGATAATAACTATAAACTGAGAGTGAGTACCAGGATCAAATCTCAAGCTGGCAACAAGTCTCTCTTGATTTAATATTTGTTTCAGTGCAACTGAGATATATCTATTTACAACAGAACCCCCAACGAAAATGGTTTATGTTGGGACTCGTTACTTGGGTGCACAAGCTAACAAACCAATGGAATGATGTTGCCTTCTAGTAATCGTGTGACTATGTGAGCCCAATTGTTGAGTAACCACGTAGGCTTCATGAGTTTGGTTTGAATCAAACATGTGGGCTTGCTGAATAAAGCCCATTCCTCCTTTATCATGATACATCATATTGTGATACAATTACCGGAACAAATCGAATAGTTGATTTTCCTAATCGATTTTCGGATACATTTGTATGTGACATTATAAATAAACAACAGTATATTTTTCCGATACCATGTAAAACTGAGTTGTACACATCGGGCCGAGCTCTACGACTAAAAATTCAAGCTGATAATTGGGTTTAATCTTTTTCTTTATATAAGACTCTTTAATTTCATATTCTTTCAAAGTAAGACTGTATGTTCTTAACATTTGGTTCATATATATTGTATTATTGTTGAATGTCAATTGTAATCAATGTATGAGAATTGAATATAAAAAGTGAATGGGTAAATGACTCCTCTAAACTTTCTCATCCTCATTCCAATTCCATGAGTCAGGACTTGAGATTCATGAGCATCATGCAACGACCAATCACAATTTCCACAAAGCTTTAAAGAATTTGGACTCAAAAAAGTGTGGTGGGGATGAATAAAAAAAATAACATCACAGCTTTTCTCATTTTTTATTTTTTTATTGTAAATATGTTGGATAGGAAAGGCAGAGTTTTGTGTGAAAATGTTGACTATATTAATTGCATTTGGCAGGTTTGAGTTAGAAATATGGCTTTCAAGTTAAGTTCTACACTTGTGGATGCTCTCAAAGGGGAGAATGGGCCTACCATATACGTGAAAAGGAAGAGACTCAATCTTCACAAATGAAAGTTTTTATTATTATTTTAAACTAGGGTTGGGCATTGCTCGCTGTGCGGTATACATACTTTTTGTCAAAGAAAGTTAAACAATTTATATGATACATGTATAAATTGTAATTAAATAAAAATGTATAAATACATGAACTCAAGTTCTATCATTTAAAAAATGTCAAAGAAAAAGAGGAATAGATGTGTCCAAAAAGATGTATCATATTACAACATACATTCTCAGATGATCTTGTGGTTTAAAAAATTGAAGTTTATTACTCCATGCAATACTATGAGTGCATTAAGTCCCAAACCTAGAACATGTTCATACACTTTTTGTTGACACAGACAAACAAAAATACAAAAACAATCAAGAGGGTGTTAGAAAATTGTGTGAATGCATATTAATCAAACACAAATCTCATCATAATTGTGTCAATAAATACACATAAGCCAGAGGGAAATAAAATTTTAAAAACAAATAAGCACTAACCTGATTGCAGATTTAGCAGCCCCTGCCTCACCATATCTATGACAGATGCCAACAAGTCCAAAATGCAAAACATGTGAGATCAGAAATTCAAGAAAACTGCAATATAAATCCATCAATGAGAAATATGTACTGATTCGGTTCAATTCATTAAATTTTTGCTAAATATTTAATTTATGAAAACTGAAAAATATTAATTAAATAAAAATTATTGTGAACTTATTTTTTTCTAACTGTTTTATGAACGAATAAAAAATAATTTTATTATTAGTTCTTTTAAAAAAACAATTTTGGCTTTTGCATGTGACCAACAAAACCAAAGTGGAGGTAACCGCCCTTGGGTGGACCCCACACCCAACTACCAACGGCATGTCTGTCCGTTTTCGTGAACGACGTAACCTTTGCCTCCAACCCACCGCCCAACATGCTCTCTCATTCATTCTCGTTTCTTTCGATCCTTTTGAGGACATTTTTCATGTGATTCCACGAGAGCACCACCGGCCAGTGGAAGTCGAATGACAAAAATCACTTTTAACTCCATTTGGATCAAGATTTGGTCGGTTCCACGGGTTCGGGGCTCGGCATGATGTTAGGACCGGCCTAGCGATTCTTAAGTTGTAAAATAAAAGTTGTTAATAATTTGTCATTTTCAAACTCAATGTTGATTACGACATTTATTTTAAAATTATGCTTAATATTTGGGGCATTTTTAATCAAATTAGGGACATTTTCAAATTATATTTGAACCCTACTTTTTAGATGGGTTTAAAATAAATATTTTATTTACTTTATGGACGAGTTGACCTGACATGATGATATTGAAGATAAGGTAAATTAATTGGTAGATAAAAGAAAATGTAATATATATTTTAAAATTCATGACATGTTTGACAAATTTTAAATTTTTATATTTTATCGAGACAAAGACGAAAACAATATAAAAATATTTTGTGAAGATTAAAATGAGATGGAACGCACGCAACATTATTAAGACAGTAAAAAACACATAACCAACCGGTCTCATAACCTGCAATAATTAATTAGCCCTAACAAACTGTGTACTGAACTTTATTTTATTTATTGCTTTTGATGAATAACAATTAAGGATAGAGCTGGCAAATAATGGCTTTCAATAATATATGGTCTGAGCCTCGTGTTTAGGTACAGTTAAGGCCTACACAGAACCGGGCCTGGCCCATGTTTGGCTAGTTGGGCCATATTGGTATAGGCTGGCCCACAGTGGTAGACAGTGTCGACACGTGTCCAGCAATGATTGGTCTGCATTCGTGAAATCCCAAAATCGAGTCTCTTCAGAACATCTTCACCTTCTTCTTCTTCTTGGAGGGTTTTCTGGAAATTTCACTCCTCGAATCACCAGAAACAGCAAGAACAGAAGCTAGAAATCATGAAATTGGCGTTGTTATTGATAATTTTAAGCTGCAATCTGATTGAAAATGTGTTCGTCTGCGCCGATCAGATCTTCCCAGCTCACGTGGGTAGCACATTGGGTCGCAGCTCGCGCCAGCCCCAATACAAGGTCGAGTTCCACCCAGAGGACACTCCCTTTCACCCTGTAAGTGCCCTAGAATCGTTCTCTTCCATTTTCAGATTCGAACCCATTTTTCAGATTCAGTTTCGGAGATGCCCATGTTCTCCAATTTGCAATTGCAGTACAAATTTATCGTCTTTCGGGTTTTGAATCGAAATGGTATTTATTGGATTTGTGTTCTTGCAGGAGGATGATCTGGAATCTGTGGTGATGCCTGACAAAAATGGGCAAAAGTATTTGTGCTACTTGCCCAAGGTGGAGGAGGAGATGAGTGAGAAGCCAGTGACCCAGCAGAACATTAGTAGCATGATTGTGGAAACTGAGAAGCGGATCGAATCGAAGACCCCTGATGAGCTGCTTGAAGCTCTCAAAGACAGATGTTTTATCAGAGTATGCATTTGTCTCCCCAAAAGAGCTCGTTTTGATTGGTTTTCGATTTGCTTTGTTGGTGATCTTATGTTTTGATTATTTGAATGCAGCAAGAGGGTTGGTGGTCCTATGAATTTTGTTACGAGAAGAAGCTGCGGCAACTCCACTTGGAGGGTGACAAGGTAGTTTTTCTGTTGGCATGTTTGATTTTTCAGATCTTGGTGCTTTGAATTTTTACGGTGTATATTGGCAAATTGTGTGGTACCAAAGAAAACATATCTGATGAATTGAGCATGGTCTGAGTCATATTTTGGTGTTTGATGTGCTATGTCATTGCAATTGTATTTGACTCTTTGTTATAGTTATTGTAGCGAAAATCCTCATCAGGCACTGAATTTTGTATGGGTGATGTGTTGTTGCAGGTAGTTCAGGAGTTCATTTTGGGTGTATATGACGCAGAGGCCACGGCTGCTTTCAACCAGAATCTCTCTGGCATTTCCACATTGAAAGATCCCCGTTCAAAAGATGCATCTCAGAGGTATTAAAGAAAATGCTCATCAGTATATATTATATAAGCAAATGAAACAACAGAGGAAGAGAAAAATACTTATCATGTTATGTGCTCATGCAGGTATCATGCTCATCAGTATACAAATGGAACCCTCTGTGATCTTTCAAATGAACCACGTGAAACTGAAGTATGAAACGAATACATTTTATCCCTTGATTTAGGCGACTGAAGTTTATAGATACTATATTAATGTCTTGCTTTTCCCTCTCTTTCTTATTTTGCATAATGTTTATTTGAAGGTGAGATTTGTATGTTCAGAGCCCAGAGCTATGATTAGTTCTATTACGGAGCTATCTACTTGCAAGTATGCGCTTACAATCCAGTGCCCAATGCTTTGCAAACACCCGTAAGTTTCTCTCTCCAAAGTGAAGGTGTTCGATGCTATAGGCTGGCTTATGATTCTATGTAATGTTGGTAGCCATAAATTAGATCAAGTGTTCTGTAGGTGAGACAGATTTAGTTCAAATCATTGGTGGTCTGTAGTAACAGAATGGTTTACTTGGGCAGCTAAACTGTAAGTGCTTCAAAACATAAATCGATTCAGAACTAAGACACATCACATTTGAAATGATGAGAAATTGCACACTATTATACTTCATCCACCTTTTAGCCACAAAATTTTTGTTCACAACCGAGTCACAGGGAACAAGTTAACAATTCTGTATCGTAAAGAATAATTCTCTGAAAAAACATATAGTGATAGATGTACATGTTTGTAGATGCTGTGTAATTAAGGTGGTTTACATGCATACTAGATAATACATACTGATACTGGTGCCAACAAACGAGCAAATAAGTTTTTTTAGACTTTTGCTTCGTTATGATTTTCTTATGTTAACCTAAATCCGGAATCTAGTTGTCTTTCAAGAGAACAACTCAAATAAATTTGTTCACAAAATGCCTATCTGTTAACTGCTATCAGTATGCATGCCTCATCACTAGTACATTACTTCAACACCTCACTCTGGTTTTGCAGGTTGTTCCAAGAAGAGAGGCCAGTGTGGCACACTATCAACTGTAACATGCTTCCCCAGGATCACATGGAAGCCAAAGTAATGGAAGACAATGCAGAAAATCAGCAGATTATTATGGTGACAGATAACGAACATGCTTCGAACGAATAAGCAGCCTTAACATTTATAATTCCGTAGTGTGTATTTGCAGAGAGGGACATTTTGGTTAGAGTATATATTTGTGGAGGGGAAGTTTCCAAAATCATTTTAGCAAATATTTAATATACAGATTATTTATAGGATTCCCTCGTTTACATCTTCCCCCAAAAGCTATTTTTCAGAATATTACAGAAAGCTACAGTTATAAGCAATTCCTAAGTGACTTCATTTATGCATATCTTTTGAGAGGCAAGTGACTTTTCATTTATGATGACATATTTACCCTGCTTCTCTCATTGGTGCTATAAAAATGCTAGCTGCTAATCATAGATTACTAGGGGTTAAGATTTTAGAACATTACATTGGATGTATCACCCGTGTAACCATTGCAACAAATACAATTTTAACACCAAGTATTTGAGATTTGACACAATCCAATCATAACCGTAGCAGCAGTAGAAACATGAAAGCATGATTTAAAAAGGCTACTGAGGCTTGCGCCTTGAGGCTCGCCTCAAGATGACAAGGCGAGGCAGTCGAAAATAGCCTTTGAGGCTACGTCTTTTATCTGTGGTCTGTAGTAGTAACGAAATGGTTCATCTGTGGTCTGTAGTAATAACGAAATTGTTTACTTATACAGCTAAATTGTAAGTGCTTCAAAATATAAACCGATTAAGAACTAAGACACGCCACATTTGAAATGATGAGAAATTGCACACTACTACTACAAGTCTCTCAAATATATTATACCACATCCACCATTCAGCCAAAGAAAACTTTTGTTCATAACCGATTCATAGGGAACAAGTTAACAATTCGATAGTTCGATAGTATTGTAAAGAATAATTCTCTGAAAGAAACATATTACATATTTGTAAATGCTGTGTAAATAGGGTGGTTTACCTGCATACTCCACAATGATACTGGCGCTAACACAAATGGGCATTCATTATGATTTTCTTATGAAATTCTATATCTGGAATCTAGTTTTCTTTTGTTCAATACTTGACGCACCAAATATTCGAGAGAAACATTTCACACAATCCAATCATAAAGTAGAACCGGAGAGAATTCAGGAAACATTTGAAACACAAGTATTCAAGAGAAATATTTACACCATAACTTGCTTGATTAATATATATAATAAGGCGCTGACGCGCAGTGATGGTTAGAAGTGCGAGGTTTGATTACCTGATCTCTTAGCTTATATAGGAAACATTAAAAGATCACCTAAAGTGATGCATCATTCACAAAACAACCGTATCTATTCACCGCTACTCAAGAGTAGGCTATGCACCTCCATTAGCACCTGTAGATGTGAGCAACGCTAAGTACTCAGCTATGGCTTCCCCTTCTATGGTAACTTCAATGTCATAGTCTGACAAAGCATCTGAATGGGCAAGTTCATCAGCAAGCTCATCCTCCATCTCTCTGTCCCGCTCTTCAACTTCAGAACTTGTTGATGGATTCTCAATACTATTATTGTTGTTCACTCCATTGCTCAAACCCTCCAAGCCAGTGGCGTTAGGTGGTATTGCAGCATTGTTGCTCTCGTTGCCTGAGCCACTCGTGTTGTTAGCAGAAGCCGAGGGGATCGGTTCTTGTTGTGTTAGAAGTTGTTGCATTGCTTCCTCCATGTTGCCACCCGACTGAACAGCTGCTACAACTGCACAAAATAATAAGCAGATTGTTAGAACCCCCTCGCTTGATGCATTGATCCTAGCCATCTCCAAACTTTTGCAGAGTTGGCTAACTTTAGGGATTGCAAAAATCCCCGAACTCGACCGGGCCCGAAATCCTCAATCGGAGGGGGTAGGGGACGAGAATCACTAAACTTGCCCCAAACCCACCTCATTGTCATCCCAATAGACAGGCAAAATACCCTGAACCCGATGGAACCCAGTATCCCCAAACCAAAGGAACATGAGACATGGATCACTAAACGCGCCCCATTACCATCCCTTGCTTTTTATCCTCTCCATTTGAAGAAGATGCACTAACACAAAAAGAACGTTTACTCCAATTCCATATTGACAATCCATCAAACATCTCTATGACATTAAATAAACATCAAGGATAGACAAATGATTGACGAAAGGATATTGTGGAAAATATAACTTATTTAGTATTGAGGACCATTTTCATTAAAAAAGCAAATGAAAGTAAGTGTGGTACTAGTTCTACAATACCTCTTGATCTTTCGAAACCCATATGTACAAGTTGTTCAATTGCAGCATCTGCAGCCTGCTGCTCTCTTTTTCTTTTCCTTGATTCAATAGCAACCTGCAAGGTAAGGAAGTTATTTAGTATTCTAATATACGCTGGGACCATAATTATCTCAAAAGAAGTTAAAGGTAACCTGTATGGCAGAATTAGCTTCTGGATTTGTCAAGTCGTCTAATGCCTTCTGACTGTCATTTTCATTTTTTCGGAGAGCTTCTGCAGCAAGCTCCTTCTCAAACCTGAAATGGTGAATTTTAACTCTAAGCTTGCCTCTAGATACCAAGTACATGAGATCATATTGGTAATGGATATTGGATAGTACAACTTTAATATAATTTTCAAGATTAGATTCAAAAACCATAATTCTAATGACC
Organism: Geranium incanum; assembly: GCA_036897385.1. Taxonomy (NCBI): domain Eukaryota; kingdom Viridiplantae; phylum Streptophyta; class Magnoliopsida; order Geraniales; family Geraniaceae; genus Geranium; species Geranium incanum. The sequence goes on along the minus strand of JAYMTQ010001571.1, from coordinate 4,550 downwards.
GGCACGATTATTATTACCCAATGCTAAAACTTTCCGTTGACAACTCTTCAAGTGGATATAGTGTCCAATTGTACGAGTTAGCTCAACATTTCAATCGATTCCTAGACTGTCCCCTTTGTTCTTTTGTCAACCCTCAGTCTAATTTTTTAAATGGCTTAATCTAACCTACTATTAATGGTGGAAGCAGTTAGGCCTTGCTAGTGCTTACCCAATCGAAACCAACTCCTTCAATCTCTGAAGATCAACGGCCTTCTTAAGGGCTGTCACTCCAAACCGTTTTTGCTCCCTGAAAATTGTGGGTTATTCAACAACAATAAGGAGAAATATAAGAAGATCATGGATATCAATTTTTTAATGAAATCTTACATGATTTCGTCTCTTCGTTGGAGATTCTTCTCTCTTTCATGTGCTCTCCTTGCCTTCTCCTCCATCAGAAAATCAATGGCACTCCCGACATCTTGATTGCTCATCCGTAATGCCCTCTTTACATCTTTTTCCTTGTAGCCCATGCTCATAACGAACGACAAGTCTCCATCACGCACTTGTAGCTGAAAAAATCGGGAGAAGATGCATTGGAGTTAAAACAAGAACAAAACTATACAACTAAAATGCTATGACACACATTTGCTACCACAGGCACAATTTAGTAATATCTCAAATTGAAACGAGCTGAAGCATAATCACATTTTGATATGTTTCTAATTTTGCTAGATTGATCCTTACATTGACCAAACATTGCATTATGCCTTGCACATTTAAATCAAAGAAAATTTAGAGGTACAGTTGCAACTAATGGTTACACTAAATTGACATTTCCTAATCGCATACCCTTTCTGAATCACGAAACCATATGGCACCAAACTTAACTGTGGCCCAAGCAATTCATGCATGCGTGCATGAGAATAGGTTGGTTGGGATGGAGAAACATGACACGACCCAATGCATATGCAATGCTAACACAAAGACAAACTAGATATGCCCCCCACATCAATACTATACTAAGTCTGATCTCAATTGAAAATTGGAAAAAAAAATTCCAAGATCGTAATACATAAAGAAACTGAATGGCAACAGGAGTAATACAACTTGGTATAGGAAAAAAGAAGCTATATTTGGACAAACAAAATTTTGTCTGCAATCTCCATTTCATTATTCTTAATCACATATGGGTTATCACAGAATATATCACCTTTTGACATTTTAAAACAATTTAAAAGAGATGGTAACTGACCTTGGCAAACTTTTCCTGTGCAGAGGTCAATGCCTTTGTAGATTTTTCGAGCTGGCCACTGTGATATGCTATGACACCTTCTAGCAGCTCCAATCTTAAATGCCTATGAAGAAATGATAAAAAAGGGTCAACTTGCAAATTATTCAATCTTCACTTTTTTGCTAGGCAGATGCAAACTGAAAACATGCATATAGATACTCACAACGCAAGTTCAGGATAACGTCCTGCTTGAACGACTCTAATACGCCAGGCATCTTTCCCATGGACACGTTCAATTCCTTTTCTAGCTTTATCAAGGCGTACTCCTGCCTCAGATAGCCAGCTTATGTCCCGGAGCATGAAGTAACACCATACCATGTCTATTTGCAATATTGCAACGTTATCAACACCCTATAAACCAGAAACACAAAGGTGTTAAAACAATACTATTATTATTTGTGTGGGTGGAGAATAATTCCAATCAAGATAGAACATTATACATAGTTACTTTCTCATAGCTGCAAGCAAATAAACACGCTCTTATTTCCGAAAATTTGTAACTCAAAATCCATTAAACAGTCACAATAATTTGTCAGTGCCATAAAACATCCCAATCTAACGACTTCCTTCAAAAAGAAGCAGCATGTAAATACTGTTCTCCCACTACTGCAATCACAGTTTAAAAAACACTATGCCATCCCTTGGCTCAGTTCTTAGGGAAGATAGAGATTAAATAAACTTATTCCATGCTCGGAAAAAAAATTAATCGATTCACCTCAATCACATCAGGGTTGCACAGAGAGAAAGCCTCCTGTAAGAGAAAACAAGCCTAGTCAGATAACTTTCCTATCATGAAGGTCAAAAAGTGAATTTGATTGGATAATGTACTAGCTCAATAGTGTAAGGCAACATATGCTTCATAGATCATTTGTACAAGTACAAATAATCATCAGATTATAGGAAAAAGCTACGAAGATAGTCATATTTAGTGTGCAACACTTGGAAGCATTTAGTTATTATTCATTTCAACCATATATCCAAATAAGTTCATCAGGAGCACAACACTAAAGCCACTATCTAGAATATATGAAGCTTAAGATATACCAAACAATGGTTCATTTAGTAGTTCGTGCGTTCACATTATAAAATAATGGAAAGGTAGTTGCGGCATTGATTTAGTAGTCCATCTGGGCAATGATAGGGCAAATAACTTGGTCTAGGATTTTATATACTAAAGTGGAAAATAATAGAGCATTCGTAGGGTAGCCACTGACCTCTCCCATGGCAAGCACTTCTAAAGCCTCTTCGTGCTTCTGCATTCTTATTAGCTGCTTCGCTTTTGCATGCAGCATCAGACCCATTATAATTGCACTGCAAAAAATAGTTTAAATTTATATTTTATCCAAGTATGGGACTCAAGAACCTTAACTCACTTAGGATAAATGGTAACTACTCACAGCTGAAATGCAATCTAAGATGCCATAAGTAAAGTTATTTATACTCGTGCAATACCGTTTATCAGTTTCAGATCCCAGCTGTATTTGGTTCCCACTTTGGTTTTCAAGTTCCAAGTTATAGTCTTCATCTGGTAAGGAACCATCAGCATGCCTCTTGGATAGTGCAGTGGCAGCTGCCCTGTCAATCCAACAGGTGAAACCATAATTAATATACAAAAACTAATGTATGCTCCAATAGACAACACATAACAATACAATACATTTTCCGACCCCTAAAAATACACACATGCATGCAATCATTACTGTTCTCTTTAAGAACATAAACTTCACTGGACAAAAACTATATATATGACTACAGGAAACAATGACAAGCCATTCTCCATTATTTTGCAATTAGGGCTTGGTTTACTAATAAGACTTGAAATACTTGTCCAAAATTACACTTTTACCAATATGTTGCACTTTTGAAAGGGGTGATGTTAGCCCAGCTATACAAGTAAGTTACCAGTGCCAAAGAGTTTATGTTTGTATAGAAACCAGTTTCCAATAAGGTTCTCTACAGTCCTAGACCTATATATAATGGTGGATGAATAATCAAAATCTCATAAACTAAGTACCAATATACAACTTTGCCATCACTAGGTTCAAGTAAAAAGTGTCAATGCACTATGTTTATATCAATTCGCAGATTCTCTACAACTATTGATCCTCGATATGCAACAAAGTGATCTTTAACAAAAATAGACCGGCCAAGTACAAAAACTAATTTTTATGCAATCAAAGAATCTCATGCTACGAGAACCCTTTAATTTCACTTGTACCAATAAACCCATGAACCAAATCATAGATACCATATGTAAAAGTGAAGTAAAACACAGAAAACAAGACTCACTTGACTCGAGCGAGCCTCCGAGCGCGCTCGTCCTCAGCCATGAGCTCAACCTTCAGGGCCTTCCCTTCCTCAGCACAGATCCTGCTGGCCAGAATTTTGGCATTGTTCTTAAGACCCACTTCACTCAGCTTCTGGCTCCCATCGCCGTCCTTCAACAACTTGCCAGAGCATATCAAGTTAAGCGACTCCGGAGCACAGCTCGATCGCCTCGCGACCTCAGCTCGCAACATGGGCACGGTCCAATTCTCCAATTCCACCTCCAGCGCGCCTGACCACGTTCCTGCAATCCTGACCTTGGCCATGGAAGCGATCAAAGGTCTCAGTACCGATCGGCGAGTTATGGGGCGAGACTTGAGAGAGTGTGAGGAACCAAAAGACGAGGGTTTCACAAATATATATAGAGAGATGGTTTCTTGGGGATTAAGTTGTGGACTCTGATTGGGTTTCTACTTTCTACTCTTCTCGGATTAGGAGACTCAAAGAACCCTTCTTTTTTCCTTTTCTGGGTTAACTTCCATCTATTGATTAATAAAATAAAATAAATATAAAAGAGGTTGGGTTCTAATGTTTTTTTTTTATAATCTCATTTTTTAATTACATCATATTCTTAAATCTAGCATTAACCCTTCTCCACCTAATTCATAACGAGTTCAAAACTCAAATCTCTTCATTAATAATGTGAGTCTCAAACTGTTGCGATGTCCCCTCGAGAACTAGGATAATCTCGTTTTATTAACGCAAACTTAAGGTTTTCTAATTTTATTCTAGGTTTGCTACTTATTTAATTAGTTTTTTTAGAGAAAACTTATTTAATTAGTTGATCTTTCTATTATCATCGTTATTAATTTTCATTTAATTTGATTCATAACTTATATTGTTAAATCATATATACATTAGGTTAAGGCCCATCTACATTTAAGCTTTTTTTTCTCACATGTATTAGGGTTACCTATTCTCTCTTCTACATTTCCCTCTATATTAGATTCTATAA
>JAYMTQ010001570.1:0-13141 GCA_036897385.1 Geranium incanum | reverse complement strand
AACAGAACATTTGAATCCTATAGATGTTCGGAGATATTTCCATATCAAGGTTATGAGTCTAGACATTGACATTAGAAACTCATGCATTATTTGAAAATTGAACGCCATATGCCTTTTGAACTTTTATCATCTGTAGCATTTGATTACCTTACCAAGAGGTATATTCATGGTTGTTGTGTCGATCTCCTCTTAGTTGTGTTCAAAATTAAACCCAAATTCTGTTAGTAGAACTCAACTAGGTTTGATGGATTCGATGTGTCTAACAGCAGTTTCTTTTCATGTCATATATGGCAGTTCAAGTTTGGGGTACTTCCTCCGCCGCCTCAACACGACAATGCTCTCAAGGAGCCTTGTTTGGAGATATGCCCTAATGCCATTCGCAGAAGAGGGTCTAGTAGAAGTGTGGGCATATCACAATGTCCAAAGGCATAAGGAACATACTGTCCCTATTATTGGGCACAAATGCTATCTGTATAATGTTGTATTAACAATGATTCTTTATGAAGTAAATGGGTATAGAAGAAAAATCACAAGTGCATTTTTTCAAGTTGTCCATTACTGAGTAGGTTTCAACTTATATTTTCCCACTGAAAGTTGAGGAAGTACCAGGCAGTGTCCCAATTGGACCACGGTTTTAGAACTCGGGACTGGTCAAAAGTCGACAAAAAAGGATAATATGGGAGTGTTCAATTGAAAAAACTATGTTCCTTCCTAGTGTAAACTAGACTCATCCTAATCTTTTAATCTAAAAAGAATGTGATGATATGATAAATAAGAGCAACATCTAAGTAGGTATAACCCCTCTTGACGCACTTTAGCTCATCTTAACTCATATTCGACGTTAAGTTGCTCTTATTTTACATCTGCATGCTTCACGGGTATGTCGAGTATTTACTTCAAAGTTTGTAGAATTTACAGACATTTTCGAGCAAATTTGGGGTAAGTGTGCATCGAGAATATGCCCGGCCCCGTGTGCTTCCAAACGGGCCGTTTGTCATCTCGTGCATGATGCTGCCAAGCTTTCTCCCCAACCTTGCATATCATTTCGTGTGTGATCCTGTTAAACTCTTTGTCCAACCTTGTGTGCTTTCGCATAGGGTCGTGTGTCATCCCGTGTGTTGTGCCCTGATGCGACATTTGTAAGATTATTACATTAATTAAGATTTTGAACCGGTCGGACCAATGAATTTGATTTGAACTAATTTGATTTAATTATTAGTTCAATTTTATTTTTTTCAATTGAACCAGGGGTATTTTAAGTATATTAGACATTTTAAAGGTAGGTTGACAAAAAAAAATTGTTAGGATATTAAAAAGAGAGAAAAATAATTAGGGTATAAAAATGTCATTTCACATAATTAGTTGTAACAAAGGGTCGTTATCCCTATAAAATAAAATATATAAAAACTAAACCTCAACAATACAAAAACAAAAGAAAAACTAAATAAAAATGGACCCACATTTTAGTTTGGAATACAAAAACTGAGGCGTGTAAATCCACTCCAGAAACAAAGGGTCCGCTAACCTAAGCCTGACGCGCACCATCCTTATCCTGCGCACACAGTTGCAGCGTAGTAGAAGAGGACTGGCAGAGAAGGAAAATAAAAGGAAAGAAAGAGGAGAGAGAGAAGTGTTTTGTTTTAGAGAGAGAGAGAGAGAGCGAGATTGGTCACTGAGTCACACCACCGAGTTCGGCCGAGTCCGTGTGACCGCATCAACATAAACGACTCGACTCGGGTCGGGGCGTGGCATTAGCAAAAAATGGTGAGGAGCACGAACCAGATTAATACTGCCACTCCTCCTCCTCTTTACCATTACCTTCTTCCTCCTCTCTCACCCTTCTCTCTCCTTCGCATTATCGCCCCAATTACAAACCCTAGCGGCGTCGCTCTCTCTCTCTCTCCGCTCCTCTCGATTTTCTATTTCCACGAACCCACCGCATTGCTCGGCTCCGTTGTTGCTCTCTCTCGCCGTGCCTCTTCTGGGTCTGGCCTCGCGTTCGCGGAGGATTCTGGGTTGAGGATTCTCGGGCTCTTTGGAGGTAATGAATCGATTTCTGTGGCTTTCGATTTTTGGGTTGTTGATGCAATCTCTCGTGGAGGATGCGTTGTTGTGATTTGTGGGTTCTTGTTTGTGATTGGTGGTTCGAGGTGATCACTGTGGTGTCTCTGTTGGATTGTTGAGTTTGGTTTTGGCTGTTCTTATATGGGTTTGATTTTGATTTTGATTTTGAAATTTTTGTGTGTAGTTTGATTTTGGGCATGCTTTGTTTTCTAGGATAATGCTGTGTTCTCTGTTGGCTGGTTTAGGTGTTTTTGATTGTTCAGGAACTGAGGAGTTTGGGATTTTGGTGGTGCCATTCCCATTGATGACTAGTTGTTTCCCCATTTATGCCTGTAGATTGTGTAGTTCACTTTTCTTCACATTTGTGTTATGTGTTTCGTTTTGAACCTTTCAGTTTAGGATGTTTGTGATTCTTTATGTGTAAAGTATTGATCTTTACTGTTGATTAGGTTTTTAATCAACAGTAAAGGTTTGGAGTGTTTGATTTTAGTAATCTATCACTCTATAGGCACATTTTCATTTACCCGTGTTTGGAGTTCTTGACGCATTTTCTTAAGTCCATTCTCATGATTGAGTCATGGGCATTTTGTTATTAATGTTTGACACATCATTGTATTGATGGTTCGGCCTATAGATACTTACTGTTTTGTATCTTTTTTGGTGTAGCATTTATGAAACTGCCAAATTATATGCTTTCCGTGGTCTGCTTTCACCGGATAATCTGAGAAGTAACTGAACTGGACCACGAGAGTTTGGCACATATTGCATCTATGGAAGAGTTTGGTGTTTCTATAAATGGCGCTGTGAGGAGGAAGAGGACTCAAACTGTTCGCCGAACTCGTCCTGACTCACAGCCAAATTCTGAAAGTCGCGATCCTTTTGCTTTGTCACCAACGCCGCTCTCTGATGAACTGAGTAAGGTCTCCAGTGACGAGAACACCGGTAACACTCATTCTAAGAGGAAGGAGCTCAGCCTTAACAAATGCATGTCCAGGGCTGCCTCTGTCATACCACCTGAAGGCGAAAACCCATATAAAAGAATGAAAGAGGATGGAGATTTCAATGTCTTCTACAGTAGCGAGCCTGGACGAAGTGGATTCAATAACAAAAGATCCAGTGAGGGCGCCCTTGCTCCTGCGAATTGGAAGAACACGAGCAAAATGAAGGAGATGGCAGATGTATACTGTGGAAAGAATACTGAAAGCGTGAGTTTAGGACAGTCGGGAGATGGGCTGGGAAATGAGAATAAGGTTAAAAAGGTTAAGCTCAAAGTTGGTGGCGTGACACGTACAATTCAGGGCAATTCTGCAAATAATGGATCGTCCATTGGTGGTTCTTGTACAAATAGTTCACAATCCTCAGATACCCCTACATTGAAGCGGAAATCAAAATTTCAGGTATTTGTTGAAACTTGAGTAATCAGCAAACTGTGTTGAAACTTGAGTAATCAGTTCTAACTCAAATGCACATATCTTTGCTGCTTCAACCACTTGTTTTGTAAATTGGCCTATTTCACTTATCCTAGATTATTTACTTGACATTGATGATACGTGTCATTAATTGGATAAACATAAATTTCAAATTTACATATATAGAAAAGTATCTCATGTATTAACGCCCCTTGTTTCACACTACATCTGGAAAAGAGTTTTTGGATATTTTAGGATACGTTTCGTCTTAAATATGGTAATTGTTGTAGGAAAACTTAGACGATGAATATTCTCCAAATAAAAGGACTAGATTGCAAGGCATCCCGTGGAAGGATTTCTCAAGAGGCGGATTCAGTTTAGCGAGGGAAGATTCTGTAATGGGGAAAACACCTGGAAAGAATGCATCTGGGACGCAAGGAGACAGATCTGAATCAGTCTGTAAGAGCAGACGGGTCCCCAAGAAGCGTGTGTTAGATGAAGATTTTGATGATGAAGAGATAGACGATGAGATCCGTTACCTGGAGAAGCTTAAAACTTCTAAGGTTGTCGGAGGGTATAGAGAAAATGAGAAAGAATCAAACCGAAAGCATCGTAAACTTTCCGTGGTTTCTGATTTGGTAAATTCTGGCGCCTCTAAGTCAGCCAAAGATGGTAAAATGAAGGCAAAATCAGATAGAGTTTCTGATACAGATTATGAGGAGGAAGCAGGATCTGATGGCCAACTTGACGTTAAGAAGCCTCGAAAAGAACCTGTTGATTCCCCAATTGATGGTAAGAGGGAAATGACTCTTACTACACGCCAGCGCGCCCTTCAATCTAGCAAAGGGGCCTCATCGGCTCCTGGTGCGAGTCTAATTGAGTTCCCAAATGGTTTACCACCCGCCCCACCTCGAAGTGAGCTCTTAATCTTTTCTCTTCGCATATCTTTTCATTTGAATTGAATTACCCATTGCTATACTTCATGTCTTTATTGAATTACCCATTGCTAATGGATTGCCTCATTTCTATATTCCCACCTTTGTGCTTTGATTGCAGAGCAAAAGGAGAAACTTACAGACGTAGAACAGCAATTGAAGAAGGCCGAGGCTGCTCAGAGACGAAGGTTGCAAGTTGAAAAGGCAGCCAGGGAATCTGAGGTGAGTTCTTATGTTGCAGTTTACATGACAGTTGTCGCTTTGATCATTGATTTTGGAAAGAAGAAGCCGACCCTGTATTGGAATTTTCAGGCTGAGGCAATTAGAAAAATACTTGGCCAAGATTCAAGTAGGAAGAAGCGGGAAGATAAAATAAAGAAACGCCAGGAAGAATTGGCACAGGTATTTGATAGTTTTCTTCTTTAATGAAGATTTTCATCTAGTCCTGTTCCTTTATCTATTTTGCTCAATCTCTATCAGGAGAAGGCTGCCAATGCAAAGTTGCTTCAAGGAAACACCATTAGAACGGTCTTTGGTCCTGCCGGAGTTGTTATGATATTCCCCAATGAAATGGGTCTACCTAGTATATTCAACTCCAAACCTTGCAGGTTTTGTTCTTCTACTTTTGCAAGCTATACTTCTGGCAAAATTGTTTGAATACGCTTTCTTCTTCTTGTTCACAAATACTTAACTTTGCACTGCTGAATTGCACTCATCCCGATTACATAATTCTCGCTTGTGATCTCACTTTGTATATGACTCCATTCGTATAAAATTTGTTTACAACAATATGTCCTACTGCAATCATCGTATATATTAATATCGGTAGTGCAGTAGAGAGTATTTGCTTGAGTGCGCCAGGCATTATTTGCAAAAGTATTTTAAAGAGAAAATGGCAACATGGCGCCGTATACTATCTCACTTTTGCAAGGTGCTCTGAACTTTGATTTTTTGTGCAAAAGGGGTGTAAATGACGAAATTGCCCTTAACATTAAGAATTATGATTTGAACAAATATTTGAAAAAGTTTTTCTAAAAATATCTTTTAAATAAAATTTATGTAATCAAAATTTGTAATTTAGTAAAATTATTTTGTAAAAATCTTAATTTCATGGGTAATTTCGTCGTTTTTGTACAATAAAATCAAAGTTCAGAGCTCCTTTTTGCCATTAACAAAGTACAAAGTGCCCTCTTGCAAAAATGTGATAGTATACAACAGGTTTTTGCCATTTTCCCTATTTTAAATGATGTTTGTTCTCTACGTGATGGTGATCATTTGTAAGCTATAAGATCTGTAATACATCATTAACTAACACGATAAATTTACCTTCAAATTTCTACCATTTCTTATCATCAAATAGTCACCACTTTGTAAGTTGCAAGATGTGTAGGAATTGCAAGCATCTAAATTTGAAGTCGTGGAGCAATGTTTATCTGTTAAAGCTCCACTGTCTTGTGTCTTTACCGCTGTTTAAGATTAAGATAGGCCTGCAACAAAAATATCCTCAATTTATGGTCACCATGAACATGTTAATGGGATGTTTCTTAATTTCTGCACAACACACCTTCTCTCAACTCTGAAGTAAACATGTTATGTAGTCATCACATCATATATATACACGTTTGCTGATATTTGAATGCATTTCTTTTCCTATATTTCAGCTACCCTCCAACTCGTGAAAACTGCGCTGGGCCATCTTGCACCAACCCTTACAGGTATCGAGATTCAAAGTTGAAACTTCCTCTTTGCAGTCTGAAGTGCTACAAGGCAGTACAAGAAAAGACTCGAGACCAAAATTAGCAGCAAACTTTGCTCATAAAGCATTAATGCCATATAAATATTTGTACCTACAGGTTTGGTGAGGGAAGAAGTTTTGTTCAGTCAACTAAGTGTAGATGTCCCCAAAATCCTTCTATATTTGCTGTAAAATACAGCTGGAACATTGATATGCAATTTTTTTCTCCTTCACATTGATAAAATTCAAATTACCATTTCTGGTTTGTTTGAGTTTTGAGTGGAAGTTTAATTTTATTTTACAAGCCACAAGTTGTGATAACAAAAAGAGAATAAATTTCATCTGCAGGCAAATATTTATTGCTCTGTTTTTGCAATAATCAAATCCTCTTCCCAGTTTGGCATTTTGTACAAGGAATCTGTAATTTGGCCAAAGCACCAAAAAACAAAAGTAGTGCACAACTTTTTTTTGGGTATAGACAAATTACAGAAACTTGACCCAAGTTCCTCAAATTGTCCACACAACACTTGAAAATAACTGCCCCAACAAGCATGACTCATTTCCTATACCATATCTTATCAACCACCCCAAAACAACTATTCCTTCTTTAAGCACTCCATGCCATGTGGTAAAATGATCTGAATCATATCAACAAGACGGATTTCATGATTCCCTTACCCGTGATTCATATTCATGTCGAGTTTGATGAATTTTGCCCCTTATAAATGAAGATAAGGCAAGTTGAAGACAAATTATGTGATTCTCCGCCTCTATTGAATTGAAAATACCATAATTGGGGTCGAATCGATCCAAACTCACCCGTTGTTCTTATATGTGTATATTTTCCATCACAATCTCAAGAAACTCAAAAAAAGATGATTAAATTAAGCTAAGTGATATATATTAACAAAGTAAGTAATTAGGAGGCATTACAGTTTCCTAGGAGAAGTAGCAGCAAGCACTAGAACAGACATTTAGTTCAAGAAGGGGACAACAGGAATCCTCTCATCAAAAGAGATGCTGCTGCTCATTTTCACAAAACTTGTGAAAGACAGTGAAGAAGAGTAAGATATGGGCAACAATTCCTCAAGCTCATCAAAAAACTCATTTCCTTCTGATGATGTTGCTGTCACTGTTGCTGCTGCTGCTGATGTGGTCATGAGTTGCTCATGAGAGCAAGATATGGGCTCTTCACCCAAGAGATGGGCACTAAATGGGTCCTCCCCATTCTCCTCTTGGGAACACCCAAATGGTGATTTCAGGTAGTGGAACTTTTCAACTTCCTCAACAGCCATGCCCAAGGTGGGTTGTGACTGGTTTTTTGGTAATTTCCTGTCCTCTTCTTCTTGCTCCTCTTCTGGGTCATCATGATCTTCAAGAATCAGGTGGTCCTGATTTGGGTTTTGGAGATTTTGGACAGAAATGGTGATGGGTTCTTCATTGCTGGGAAGATCAGGGCCTCCAGGGTGGTTATGTGTAGAGGTGTAAGTAATGATGAGCATTGAAGCATCTGTTTTGCATCTCTCCACTTGCTTCTTTGCTGAACATCCCTTTGCTGTGCTACACCTATAATATCCTCTGCAAATGGAAAAAAATATCATAAGAAATTGCTCAAAATCAAAGAGAATGAATGTGAGCCATTGATCAAGATCTGATGAAGAACCTTGGATAAGGAGAGCCCTTGATGGGTTTTTGCCCATATTTCCTCCAAGACCAGAAATCTGAGGGAAGCCCTTCATTTTTCAGCTTCCCAGCACTTGCTTTTGCCCCAATCCTCACTCTCACCACAGTCTTCTCCACCATCTTCCTACAAAAGCATTGAGGAAAACAGAAATATTACCAAAATACCCTCGAAATGCACAAAACAGCAAAATACAGAGTGAAAATCTCACCTTTTCTTTGATGGTGGTGTCTCAGCCATGGCCAAACTTGATACTTCTGAATCTTCTCTTGATGGGTTTTTGATGAGAGAGAGTCCAAAACAGCTATGAGAGGGAATAGAAATGGATCAAAAGATGAGGGTTTTGAGAGAATGGATTAGAGAGAGAAACCAAACCCATGAACCCAGAAATGTGAAAATGGGGTTGCTTTGCTTTTTTCCACTCTTTTCATTAAATAAATGGGAAGAGCTCTATGTATAGAGTTTCCCAAGACCTAGCTAACAAAGGAAAGAAATCTAATGCTATTATGACTCTAATAGAAAAGGAAACTAAGCTAGACTTGAGGAGGAAGTCGAATGAACTTGGACTCCTTCTTAATTTGGTGCGACGACTAGGTTTGGCGGCCAAGGAACCTTCCTTAGGATTTAATGGACAAATTGGGCTTCAATTTATTGGATTGGAAAGGAAATTGGCCGACGCTATGAGGCCGGTCCGTTTAGGAGCAACGTGGGGAAGTGTGGGCGACCCACAGGCATCTTTGGGTGCCTGGGGTAGCTGCTAGTACGTCACGGGCACCTTCGGATGGCCTGTGGGTGGTGGGGACGCCCACGGGCGGTGTTTGTCAGTCGATGGGCGGCCTGCGGGCGGCGTTGGTCTTTGGTGCACGTCGGACCTGTCGTGGGCAGTCTTGAGACTTGATGTGGTCGAGCCATAGGCAATCATGGAACTTAACCGAGCATGTGTCGGGACACTCGGTTGGGCAACGTCGGGTGGATAGAAAGCCTCCAAGGGTGGAGGACGCGAGTGTGCAAGAGCTTATGCAACACCGGAGTGGGAGCAAGGGAAGAGTCATCGACGGCTGAAGGCACGAACGATAGTCACCCTTGGACGTAAAATTGGGGATCAATTCCTAAAGCTTGACTCTATGGTTTATTGGAATATGGATTCGATGAGCTTGGATTGGAGTACAATGATCCAACGAAAGAGGTTGAGAAATTGAAACAAGAGGTAATTGACCACGGCGAAGCCGGTTGGAGCTCGAGTCATAGTCATCGGAGAAACAACCAAAATCCTCACAATGTCATGATTTTGAAAATTTGAAGTCTCAACAAGGGCTTTTTTGTCTTTTTAATTAAAATATTAACACATTCCATCCAAAATTTTAATGGTGGGTGCTAACTGTTAATTTTGAATTCCTGAGTGTAGTTAGGTGTCCAGTTTTGAATATGAAGATATGTTTGTGTCTTTTGGTCGTAGTTAGGTGTTGATACCTATAAGTTTCCCTAATTTTAAATTCTACTGATAATAACACTTTGTTACACCTAACTATAGCGAAATGACACTTTCATACCTTAACTAATTTTCTCTCTTTTTTAGTACACTGACAATTTTTTTGTGACAACCTATGGTAAAATGACTAAAAGGCCCTCTAATGGCTTTTAAATTTTCAAAAAGTGTCATGAACAATGTATTGGTTCAAATTGAAAACCAAAATTAAACCGATTGAAATTAAAATCCAAAATTAAACCGGTTCAAATTAAAAAATGTCCAATCTCCAAAATTGATTGAGTGATTCAGATTCGGGTGTGAGTTGCTTCTCTGTTTGTAAGGATCTATGGAGGTGAGTAAGGTCACGGTTGAGATCTTCACGAGACTCGAGCAGAACTGGCTCTCGCACCTTCACACCAATACGAGAATCCTCTGCATCGATGGCGGAGGGACCGCCGACGTTTTCGCCTTTGCCTCTCTCGTTCGTCTAGAGGACCAGATCCGAGTCCTAACTAGCGATTCTGATGCTTGCGTTGCCGATTTCTTCGACATCGTGATAGGGACCGACGTGGGGGCGATCCTTGCCTGCTTGATCTCCACAGATGCCGACTCCAACCGTCTGATGTATTCCGCCAGGGAGGTCGGCGATGTCGTCATTATCCAGAACTTGGATCTGTTCAGGGTCAGTTACACCGGAGTCAGATCAGTTAGGGTTTTATTCACTTTTGGTCTGATATGTGCCTCATGAACATTCACCTATTTTCTCAGTAAATTTCTTACCTTTTCTGGAAAAAACTGACTCCGGGACAACTATTTATTGCTCTTACTTTTGCGAAGACGGTGACAGAGGAAGTGATGGGTGTTGGGTATGGAATTCCCGTGGCGGAGAGAGATGGGTCAAATGCAATTTGTGGAGAAAAGCTCTCTGACGAGGAAATTTGTGAGGTGGCGAAAGGCCGGAGGTGAGCATTGTCATCGCTGGTGAGGTGATGCATGAGGCAAGTGTGGGAGGCGAGGAACATAACATAATTTCTTGATTTCAAAATTAAACCGGCTCAATTCTGATTTTATAAATCAACTTGAACCGGTTGAATTCTGATTTCTTAAACAAGAGGTACTTTAGGTATTTTATGCATTTTAGATGTAGGTTGTCACAAAAATATTGTCAGGTTACTAAAAAAGAGAGTTCATTTGTTAGAGTATGAAAGTGTCATTTCAAAATAGTTTGGTGTAACAAAGTGTCATTATTCCTAAATTCTATTCATCTAACCAAAATCAAAACACTTATTTAACCAAAAATAAAAACACTAGCCCACTTCATCAATTCTTTTATTCGTAAAGATGATCACTTTAAAGCTATTTGGAACCAAATTCTCTAACTTTAACAATGTCATCGACACAAGAACAATGAAATCAAAATGGAAAGAATTTTATTCGCAAGCTTTTGATTTGGTTTTGCATTTTTGGTGACAACAAATTCCATGATTTGAAAAATCATTTCACAACTTATAAGCACAGTTTGCGTCTGTAAATTGTATATAGAATATGCTGAAGAAAAGTAAGATCTGTTGAGCTGTATTCAATCAAATTCATCAGAGACGGAGAATTAACCAAAGTAGAAAAAGCATTCCAATTCATTCTCATACAAGCTATCACGGCTCGGATTTGATAAGCTCCTTAACAGAATTTATGTAGTTTCCAATAAGTTCCCTGGCATTGAACAAGAACAGTACTGACACGGAGAAATGAGTTAACTTAGTATACGAAAGGTACAATTCAGAGGAAGACACAATTAGAGTTCAGACCTGCGCTGGTTTAGTAACTGTTCACTCTCTTCTAGCTTCCGTTTCTGTTGCTCAACCGTCTACAAAAATTTTACCCATAAATTACTAACTCCCAAAACAACTACATCTTCTCCCTCTCCTACGGATGCTTGATGGTAACAATGTAAGTCATATTAGATGAAACTTTCAATACTAATATTATTCCTCGCTTCATAAGAATTGACTGTTAAATCAATTTGGTAGTTATCATCCAAAAAATAATAGAAACAAAAACATGTTGACCATGCTTGTAATTTTCCTCCACATGAGAAAACTTAGTTCCAACACAAATCCCTCAACTTTCTACTACTGTTATCCATAAAAAAAACCCCAAACCTCTAGCAAAGATCAAGTACCCATTCACACACTTGATGAAAGCAAAGCAAGTAAAAGAGATTCTTTTGACCCTCGAGTTATTCCCGAGTTCCATACTATCAACATGTTCTCCCTATATGCTTTAACAAACTGAACGGAGCTAACTTATCTAAGCTGCATTAGTGACACGGCCATGCACAAGGAAACTATTTTAGAACGAATTCGAAACAGGAATGTTATCTCGATCCCAAATCCAATCCACAGAAGAATTCAATTTCCTGATTAATTTGTGCACATTCAATCATACCTAATATCCAAAACAAAACATGTATTCAACTGAGCGTATCAATTACCATTGCTTTTGCGTTGATCGATCCCGAAATAGAGTTCAACAATTGCTGGCACTTGTCAAAGTGATTGCTTAACTCAGCTACCTATCCAAGATTTACAAAAAGAAAACCATAAAAATCTATTCATCAACCATCAAAAATGGAACAACAAGTTCCAATTTGTCATCAATCAATGTAACATTGAAACAAATTGGGCATTTACCAAAACAGCAGGCTGCTGATCCCTAGTCCCACTCTCAATAGCTTCAGCCAAATTCTCCACCAACTATACCACAAAACACATAATCGATTCAAATTCAAACATAAACATGCAGAAAACACAGATATGAAAACTAGGGTTTTGAATTACTGACATGTAGGAGGCGGAAATGAGAGGCAAGTGATTGATGCTGTTGCTGTTGCTGTTGCTGCTGCTGTTGAAGAAGACGCTGTTGCTGCTGCTGTTGATACAGTTGTTGTTGTTGTTGTTGTTGCTGTTGTTGGAGGTAGAGGTGGTCCTGATTCGAGGGCGTAGATGTGTTGCTGTGGGTAGGCACGTTGGGGATCATTGTCCAGCTTCCTCCGGAGTAGGTGTTATCCATTTCGCTGTACCTCTCCGGCGCAAAATAGATCGGTAGTCGAAATTCAGCTAACGTACGCCCTGAGACTCCACAGACTCAAATCGGAGAAGAAGAGAAAGTTTAGCAGGTGGAGTCATAACATGGTACCGAGAATAAGCTTTGGATCTCTAATATTTTGTCATTGTATTTAAAATCTGAATTAACGTGATAAAAGAAAAAGGATAATATTGATGACAAAGGAAATTCTGACTATCATAACCCATATGGAAACATATTTCTAACAGAGATCTGGAGAAACCAAAACACAGACAGACCAAAGGAAGATGACAGGTACAGAAACAGAAATTTAGAAGAAGAAGAAGAAGAAGCTCAACAAACCAGTGAAAGAGGCAGATCAGATCAGAGTGACATGAGGAAGAAAAAACTGTGATCGTAGGACACGAATCTTGTACATCCGGCGCCGCCAAGGAGAGAGTCAAGTTTCAATGAAGCACTCAAAAATAAATTCCTCTCTCCGAGTGAGAATGTGATCCCTAATTTGGAGATAAATCTATGGTGTTCATGCTCGTACCGTACACTCACTCTCCCACTCCCTGCCTCTTTTACGCGTGTCACTTTTCATCCGTAAATTACGAGTGATTGTTTACTTTGGTAAGTATTACGTTTGTACTAACGGTGAAATTTTTTTATTTTATTTGAAGAAATTGTTCTTAATCATTCATTAAATTTTTAAATTGATATTGATGTCATTATTCATCAAATTATTCATAAATCCTCAGAATATAATACCCATTAATAATA
>JAYMTQ010001569.1:0-13153 GCA_036897385.1 Geranium incanum | reverse complement strand
AATAATATTAATTATTAATAAAAAAATCTTTCTTCAAAGTCGTTGATCTTTCGATTCTCTTCGATTTGATAAACTATGAGCCTGAAATGGAGCTTGTCTGAAAATAAAGTGTAAAGTTTACCCTGACTTTACGTAATTTCCCCTTTATAATATTACGATTTAGAGCACCGTTAGTTAAATCGGATGTAAAATGTTGATCTATGGTTGTGTGGTTATGTAACACCTTTTCTCTTACAAATGACGAAAGTGCCTCTTAGTTAACAAAACTAGAAAATAATAATGAAGGTTGATGACATCAACATTTCATTAGTGGTTTTGCTCTAACAAGTCAACAAGCACTTCGGCGACATGCATGTCAACTCTAGAATGAAGACCAATTTCATTCCCAATTAGGATGGCACTCTTACTCTAACGTCAGCCATATAACATTAGCGAGCGTCATCTTAGTGTACCATATGGCACTTACTAGATTTGCGTCTTCACAACTTGAAGGATACGAAGTTGGACTGATGACGTTGAAGCAAAATCGATGAAAACGACTATGACTTGACGAGGCGAAGATAGATTTGAGACATCACAACAACTGTTCCAACATATGATTTGGCTTCCTTGTAGGATATTTGAGCTCTCACAATAAGAATGAGTCAATTGGGGGATCATTCCTATCACAACAATCCCGACTTGAATTGCAACTGACGCATATACCCTCATCATATGTTTTTTTTTGGTTTGGTAGAATTATTTTTTGGGGTTGAATTGAAGGTATTTTTTTAGGGATAAAGAACTAGAGAAACTCACTCAATCATAAGCAAAATGACACCAGATGGTTTGGCTTCTTTTGTCTCCATATAAAATGCAACGGATATGAGCTCCCAATATCAGAACTCATATGACATATGATGGTTTGGCTTCCTTGTAGCAGATTTGAGATCCCTCAATAGGTACCTAAAATTATGAGTTTAATTTGCAGTCGAGAGAAAAGTATCTTCTTGGGAGCTATTCTCTGGTTTTCTCATGTTGTCATCATTGTGATTCATCGATCCTCGGAGACATGGTGTGTCTTTCCAGCACCAAAGCTTCAAGATTTAAACTACCTATCAACCAAAACAATGTTTTCCAAAGACATCTCATCTTCAAGTTGGTCAACACTTGCTTGACCAACTGGTTAAGTACCCACGTTTAAGTCTCGTTGCGATATTTATATATCCCACCTTAATTTTCTTCCAACTTCTATTGGACCTCTCTCCCAACCTCTATTGGATCTCTCTTAAGGTGGGAGTCATGTGGCAATATCGGATCCCCTTCTACATAAGGGTGTGTCTTGATCCCATTATTGATACAATAATCTTAAGAACTCTTTAGAATCACAAGTTTGGTACTGTTTTGCTTCATCATAGCATATACGAGCTCAAATCTTGGTACACAACTTGCCGATAAAAAAAAGTTTCGCCAAAACGACATCATCTTCTAGGTTTATGGGGAATGCGACGTTAATGGTAAACAAGCTAGAAGAGCATATTAAAGGTTCATGGAGAAGGCTACATCTCCTAGATTTATGCGTTTTATTTAGGGGTGTATTTTATGTTTTTGGTTCGTAATTTGATGTGAATAAGGATGTATCTTGTTACAATTGTTTGGTATGTTTATTGGTTGATTGATAATTTGATAATTGTTATTTTAATATGTAAATCATGGGTGATCACGATCTAATTCTGTTCCACATTCTACCATCCCAACATCTAACTCAACGGTATATCCTATCACTCATTCAATATCTTACGAAAAATTGTCTCATTCTCACACTACTTTTTTAGCGGCCATCTCTTCTGTAGATGAGTCTCACACATTTGATCAGGCTATTAGACATGCCCAATGGAGGAATGATATGACTAAGGAGATAAATGCACTTGAAGAAAATACTACTTGGAGTTTGACTACCTTCCCATTTGGAAAGCGTGCACTTGATTCTAACTGGGTATACAAAGTCAAGTATCACCCTGATGGAAGTATCAAATGTTATAAGGCACGCTTGGTCGCTAAAGGTTACAGACAAATAGACGGTGTGAATTTCAAAGAAACCTATGCACCAGTTGCCAAAATGATCACAACTTGATGTTAATTATGCATTTTAACAGCTTGATGTTAATAATGCCTACTCGCTATTGCTACAACTAAGAATTGGCTACTCTACCAGCTTGATGTTAATAATACATTTTTGTATGCTAATTTGCATGAGGAGGTGTACATGAAAGTTCCTCAATGATTTTCTAAACAGAAGGAGAATCGTGCTTGCCGACTGCATAAGTCCCTTTACGGATTTCGTCAAGCATCACACAATTGGTATCATAAGTTCACCGTGTCCATTATGAATCTCGGTTATGGGCCCTCAACCGCGGATCACTCGTTGTTCACTTACAATGCTCCAAACTCCTTTGTCATTGTCCTTATCTACGTTGTTGATGTGATCATCACTGGAACATATTTGTTATCTATCCAACAACTCAAGGTACATTTAGACTAACAATTTAAGATTAAACATTTGGGAAAATTAAACTATTTTCTCAATCTTTAGGTTTCCCGATCGACCGCTGGGATTATTCTTACACAGAGAAAATATGCCCTTGATATATTGGCTGATAGCGGCCTCACTAGTTGTAAACTAGCAACTTTTCCCCTCCCGCAACAACACCGACTCTCAGCGAAGGATGTTCCTCTTTGCTCAGATAGTGGGCAATATTATCGTCTTATTGGTCGAATGTTGTATCTCACCATTACACACCATGATATTAGTTATGCGGTGCACATCTTGAGTCACTTTATGCATGCCCCTCGAGAGCCGCACATGGATGCCCCATTTCATGTCCTTCGATATCTCAAGAGCAGTCCGGGACAAGGTATCCTCTTCCTATCCAACAACTTTCTCTATTTGTATGCATACTGTGCAGGATGTCCAGACACACGCAAATCCACGACTGGTTACATTCTCTTTCTCGATTCTTCGCTAATATCTTGACAATCCGAAAAGAAACACATAGTTTCATGTTCTTCGGCTGAAGCCGAATACAGAGTTATGACCGACCGCCACCAACCGCAAGATTGTTTAGCTACAACACTTGTTGCACGACCTTCAAGCATGTCAGATTGAGACAATACCTCTATTATGTGATAATTACAATGTGTTATTCACATTGCATTTAATCCAGTGTTCCACGAGCGCACAAAACATATCTCAATAGATTGTCACTTTGTTTGCCAGCAACTTTAGATAGGAGTCCTTCACCCCGGTCAATTCCCAGCAAACACCAACTAGCAAAACATTTTCACTAAGGGTCTTGTGCGGGACAAGTTTCATGACCTCCTTTGCAAGTTGGGCATTTCGAATATTCATGCTTCAACTTGAGGTGGAGCGTTGACAGAGAGAAATCCTCCTGAAGTTATCATTGTTAACGGTAAGACAAATAGTGCATGATTTGTTGCTTGATCCATACACCAAATTTGTGGGATCTTTCCTATTATACCACGAAGCAATTATTGTAAATATTTGAAATGTTTATCATCTTTCTCTTTGGCCATCATTCATGTATATAAGTAGGTTCTTGCATATAATTTAATGAATAAAATTAAGCAAGGAAATTCAATTCCTTTTACCATCACATTTTGAAAAGATAAAAAATTCATAGTATTTTTTTTACAGAATTTAAAAGGTTGAGGACAAATTTTTGCAATTGAACCTTGATTTAATAGTCAATCCCTTGCATGAGCCTAAGTTGGAGTTGGTCTAAACCGAAACATGACAATTAGCGAAAGGACCGTTCTCTCCAACCTACGAAAGGGCCCTTCAAATATGCGGCACATGAGACAGAGAGAAAACGGAAGCCGAAACGCGAGCAGTGAAAGCGCGTTTTGGGCGGCAGAAGCGTTTTGGTTGAACCACCTAACAACAACTACCACTTTCCTGCACTTCATTTTACGAATATTCCTCTACCGAATTACTCAATATTTTGTCAAATATATTTTCCTTCCATAATACTTTTTCCATTCCTTTCTCTTCCTCCCTCACTCCCGCCGGGAAACCATTTTCCTGGCCGGAGTTCAGTATCTGTCTCTCGCCAGCCAGTGAAGTGCTACTCTCGCTCTATTCATTGGTTCTACTCGTTTTTTTTTGCATTCAATCTGTGGCTCGATAGACACAAGTTCAGGATCTCCGGTTCTGGCCTCGTTCTGGGCGCTTCCGGGGAATGTGGGGCTTATAGATCTTGCTCAAGGCCTTTATTCGACGCTTCAGCCCTAGGGATCGTGATCTGGGGTTTTATTCCAGGGTTTGGCGTTGATTCTGTAGGTGGGTTTCACTCCGCTTCTTCTGCGGTGTTCGAGCAAGCGGAGGCGATTAGGAATCGGCTACAGAATGAGATGGTATGCAATCATTTCTCATTTATCGTTGTAGTTATTATTTGCTCTGTCCTTCGGGCAGCACTTGCTTTTCTGGAAAATCCTTTAGCGAGAGTTGCATTATATTATTTTTCTCATGTTTCATTGTTCAGATCATGGACAATCTTCTTATTCTGTAAAATTTTCTTCGCTTTCTGGAAAATATCATTTTCTCTGCACATATAGTATGCCTATATCTGTTCAATTATCTGTCCAGTGGTGTGGTTTTGAATTGATTTGTGGAAATTGTGTTTTCCTGGGGTTTATGCCGTCCACATATCATATAGATGCTTCTGACTATAGTTGCGAGTTTTCCTGTGTTAATTGGGTGATTTTTTATGAATTATGCTCCCTTCCTGTACTGTTCAATTTGGTAGAAATAAGAAATTACTGTCCGTCCAGAATTTTTATGCTTTAATTGGCTAATGTTCAACTCCTTGGAAATAGTAGTAATTGAAGACTAACATGTTCCATTGTAAGTATCAATTATCCATTTAAACAATTTTTTGGTAAGAGAGCATTTAATTTGACTTTCTGTTTTGACCATGTCAATTCTTGCCTTATAATAATGCCTAGTGTGCTTGGGACTCATAACATGTTGTGCTCACACATGATTGACTATGTGATATATTATATTGAGCCTTACGGCTTACATGGATATATGTAGGATCTGTTATAAGAATTACTTAATTGTGGGCATTAGAATCGTACTCATCTACACAATATCATCACCCTTTCTCTTTCAAAATAAATTACTGGATTGTGTGCGTTAGAACTGTATCCATCTACACAATACCATCATACTTTCTCCTAAAAATAACTGCAGCTTAAAAGAATGTAAAAAGTGGCAAATGCCCAGGCAAGTGCTGGTTGCAAACTAGTATTGACCTGAAATGGGTTTGTTTCTTTTGACGTGTAAAGTGTTAGTAGTCATTATTGATATTGTTAAAGTCGTTTTCTTGTGTTCCAATACAGTATTTTATTTGAAATTAATATGTAAGGAACCATTTCCAAACTCATGCCTGTTCTGGATCAATTCTACACCATCCTTCTACTAAAACCATTAGTGAATAAGAGAACCCACACAAAAATCCATCACAGGGAGAGGATAATATTCACAGATAACCACCTTGTTTAGTTGCACTTAGTGTTAGTTGGTGACTCTTATATCTATAGCAAACCAGTCTTGTATAGATACAGAATAAAAGACTGAAGTTGCCCTCTTCAACATCCATCAGTGAATAGCAGGAAAAACACAAGAAGTTGTGTTTGTGCTTTGAAATGCAACCCTCTTATAGAAATATAATATATAAAAAACTTCTAGATTTGTATGTAAATGAATATTTCAGTCCAGTGTTTTAGGTAAAAAGGGGTTCTATCTTCAAGAGTGGGAAGAAGAATGATTAGGCATCTTAAACTAGCTTCTGTATAAAGATCTGACTTGCAATTGTTCTCTATGAGCCATTAGTCCCACTCTTATACATCCAGTACTATCCTATCGTTCTAAAAATTAGTATCCCCTTTGGTTATTTTTTGAATGTTTAACTTCCTAGATAGGCACGGGGACACTAATTTTGGAACGGAGGAAGTAATAAGTAATGTACAGATGCCTTTGGCCATATCTGGTTTCCTTCCTTACTACCTAAACTGAGCAAAATTAGAAAGGCAACAAAATTAAACCTGAAATGAATCATTTGTTAAGTGGACAAAACCTGTCATAGATCTTGGTTGATCTAAACATAGTAACATAGCAAGTTATATGTGCTGTAATTTGAGATGTATTGCAATTGGGCTCTCACACACTCAATGGTAATGTTTCATTTACGTAAGTAATATAAGGCATATTTTATTTGTATTGTTAGTATGCAAGTCATTGTGCATATTGGGTTTACTTTCTGTAGCTGAAATAGTAAAGGGTGTATATTTAAATGACATTAGCTACCGACTATAATGAAGACCATTAGAGGAATAACAATCCCTAACATGAACATGAATGTAAAAAAATTAGTTTCTGATAATGCCAAGCATCACTTTGGATTATGTAGATAGACTGGAGGGACAAAAAGAAGAGGAAGTTAATTACCATTGGATTAAAATAAAGTATTTTGAGTGTATAATATGCAAGGTTCTAAAACTAGGGATAGACCAAAACTCGGCGAGCCAAAAAATAAGGATTTTTGAGAAATTAGGGGGAAATCGGAGAGAAATCTGCAACGTTCGTCTTATATCATACTTTACACACACATATATAATACAAAGATAGCTTCAAACAACTTAATAAATTAAAACAAAAGCACAAATCATAGTTCAAACAAAAATAATACGAGAAACAAGTTCAAACAATGATAAATAGATAACAAGTTAAAAAAAACTGGTCCACATTTGACTATCCCACATGGAGGAGATGATGACTGTTTGTTGACGAGCAGATCATTTTTAAAGTATATATAAAAATAAAAATTGCATTGGACCAATTTACAAAACTGATGATATGCAAGGTTGATGTCATGGCATGGATCCAATTTATTGGCACTTTTATGTAGGTATCTAACTATACTGTAGGTGTTTTTTTTTTTGAAATATTTGCAACTTTTTTAATTTAAAGTATTCAATGAACTGGCATGTACTATTACTCTGATTCATTACTAGTTTCTTATGCGATAATATTTCTCTTATTTTTCCATTGAATTGAAATAAACTATACTGAATTTGAGTGTATGAAATGCAAGGCTGATGTCACGTATCCAATTTAATTGCACTTTTATGTAGGTATCTAACTACACTGCAGGGGGTCTATTAGAAATATTTGCAACATTCAAATTTGAAATATTCAATGAACCATCCTATACTATTACTCTGATTCATTACTAATTTCTTATGGTAACATTTGTTTTCTTTCTTGCTAGGTGGAACGAAGGATTTGCTTTTCCAAAGAGGCAAAAAGTGTGTTAGAATTTTTGAAGCAGAAAATACTTCAACGAATGAAACTAGAAATTTTTACTGAGACTAATGATAATATAATGATAAGGAGTGGGGGAGACGCTCTAAGAGCTTCTGGATCGTGTGGTTTCAAATTACACGGCAGTGCTGATGGGAATGACGACATTCCAAAGCGCAAGGTGGATAAGTTTTACACAAGTGATCTAGATTGGGTTGAGAAAATCCCAGAATGTCCTGTATATTTTCCTACTGTGGAGGAGTTTGAGGATCCCTTGATTTATTTGCAGAAGATAGCCCCAGAAGCTTCCAAATACGGTATGTTGGTTCTCATGTGTACATCTTTTGCATTCACTACTATTGCCATCTAAAATCTTAACTCTGTAATTTTTTTACCCAATTTGTTTGATGTAATATTCGGACATTTATCCCAGTGATCTCAGATCTCCCTTGTACCAACTCATCCAGACACGTGAAGAGATTTTACTTGATTGCCTGAACATCTTGCGTGTGTCAACTGTCTGTGTTAGGTCATGCCTTTCTTCTTATTGGTTTTTTGTACCTAGTGAAATAACACCAACATAACCTCAAACTTGTGTGACCGATGAAGTCTGAGTTGTTTGTGAAAGGTACGACTAAAGGTTGTAACCAGCACTTAATATGGTTGATCTTATGGCACACTGGATAAAATAGGCGATCAATGTCTTACTTCTTACCTATTTGTATCAAGCACTAGGCTACAACTTATGGTGAGTTGCAACTTTTCTGGAACTGTTAAAACCTGTTTCTTTTTTTCCCCTTGCAACCGTGGATGTCTGATAACTGAGTTCTACTGTTTTGAACTTCTTATATGTTGTATGCATTTTTGAAATTTAGGGAATGAATCCATGAAAAAGGCACCTTTTAAAGTTATTTATTCTCCTTCACCCTCCTTCGTCTTTCTGTCTCTTTAGGCGCTTCTAATCTGATAACCTTCTAAAAAGTCAAGTTGGGCTCTTAAAATGGAAACTAACACTAAACAGCCCTGTGCCTTTTCATAACTCTAAAATTTTCAGGTATATGCAAAATCATTTCCCCCATGAGTGCTTTTGTTCCTGCTGGGGCTGTGTTGATGAAAGAGAAACCAGGATTTAAGTTCACAACTAGAGTACAACCTCTTCGTCTTGCTGAATGGAATACTGAAGACAAGGTTACATTTTTCATGAGTGGAAGGTGAGATCTCCTCTTGCATGGGACTAAAATGATGTCATGATAATTCTGTTCTGATTTTGAGTAAGAATTTAACTTTTCCGAAATTATACATTTCGTGATTTCTAGAAAATGGCGAATAAGGTGTTTGCTCGTAGATACTATAGTTCTGGATGTCTTCCAACCGCATACATGGAAAAAGAATTTTGGCATGAAATTGTCTGTGGGAAAACAGAAACTGTTGAATATGCATGTGATGTTGATGGTAGTGCCTTTTCATCTTCTCCCAATGACGAGCTTGGAAATAGCAAATGGAATTTGAAGGTTTTGCTTCATCCATTATCTCTATTTCTTACTTTTACTTTCTTCTGGTAGGTTCTTTTGCTAATGTGTCTAAAAAATAAGTGTCCCATTTTCTTAATTCCATGTCCCCAAATAACCAATCTTTCATATAATGTTTTTATCAGCAATAACCACAAGTTTGGATCCTTCCTATGAGTTGGTTACAACTACTTACTAGGTTAGCACATAGTAGCTAAGGGGCGTGAGGGGAAAGTCAAACACTAATTCCGCTAATCCTCATTTTTTAGAAAAGTCAAATAGGAAACTTAATATGGGAGTGGGAGTATTCGTTTTTTAGTTAGGCATCCTAGATATGGGTGTTCCTTTTCTGTTTTGTTTTTTCAAAATGGTTTTCTCGTAGTGTATGACTGTGTTTCACAATCTGGATGCTCTCGGGAATCTGCAGTTAGCGAAAGAAGTGATCGAATATAGAGGAAAAGAATCATAAACACAACTTTACTCTCTGTAAGTAACATAAATCTTGCCGCAGCATTATTCACTATGTTTGGAGCGGAAAGTATTTCTAATCGATATGCTACAATTAAGCTGATGTCATAAGTAGGCTCTACCAGGTGATTTGATCTGCTTATTTTTCTAAAAGAATACAATAAAGTTTCATGTGACATATCTATTCTTAAGTTTTTAATGCTATATGCTTTACATTCCAGCTCATTCTAAATTTCATTAACGTATGTCACATCCTGTATGCATGGTATCTTCTGGCATACAGATTTGCTATTCATCAATAAATTTTCAATTTTTTGTGTACTACGCCGTTATTTTGGCATATCCCATCTACCTGTTCTTATATGTTCTTATTTAATTTCAGTCACTTTCACGGCTTTCCAAATCTATCTTGCGTCTTCTCGAAACATCAATTCCGGTAATAAGAAAATACATCCTTCAGTTGATCTTTGGTTTTACATAATATTCCTCTGGCTTACACTGGGTTTAATTTCAGGGAGTGACTGATCCCATGCTTTACATCGGAATGCTATTTAGCATGTTTGCTTGGCATGTGGAAGATTATTATTTGTACAGGTAAATACTGGTCTTATCCGAGTTTCAGTGTACCACCAATGTCCAATGTTTTTATGCTTGGGTCATATCCTATTTTTCATTAATATATATTTAATTTCTTATATTTTTATTATGGCAGCATCAATTATCATCATTGTAGAGCTTCCAAAACTTGGTATGGCATTCCAGGGCACTCAGCTTTGGAATTTGAAAAGGTGGTCAGGGAACATGTGTATGCTCACGACATTCTCTCAACCAGTGGGGACGACGGTGCTTTTGATGTACTTTTGGGGAAAACTACCTTGTTTCCTCCAAACATTTTGTTAGAAAATGATGTCCCTGTTTTCAAGGCTGTGCAAAAGCCTGGAGAATTCGTTATCACCTTCCCCAGAGCATATCATGCAGGATTCAGTCATGGTACAATATTTGTTTTTGAGATCCTGGTATTATGTCGACGTGGTATTTTTTAAAATTAATGAACAAACCAATGAGTGGGTGTAACATGCATACATACACATGATACTCTCTCGCTTGCTCACACATGCGCAAAAATATATCAGAAATACTAAAATCATGCTCTGTAAATCATAGGTTTCAACTGTGGTGAGGCGGTGAACTTTGCAATTGGTGATTGGTTTCCTTTGGGAGCTGTGGCTAGTCGGCGTTATGCACATCTTAACAGAATGCCTTTGCTTCCTCATGAAGAACTTCTATGTAAAGAAGCAATGCTTCTCTATACAAGTTCAGAAATTGAGGAGTCAGATTATTCATCTGCTGATTTGGTCTCTCACCGGTGCATCAAGTCTTCATTTGTAAATCTCATGCATTTCCTGCACCGTGCTCGGTGGTCTCTAATGAAATCAGGGCTGTGCAATGGTGTTTCTCCTAATCCGCATGGAACTATTCTCTGCAGTCTATGCAAACGTGATTGCTATGTAGCATTCCTTAATTGTGACTGCTATTCACACACTGTGTGCCTTCGCCATGGTATATTTGCTCAGCTTTCTGATTAAGATTTGCATACATCAAATTGTTTGTTTTTCATATTTAATTATGAATTTCTGATATCCCTTGATGCACTATACTAGGGATTGAGTCTATTGATTTCTCATGTGGGGCCAATCGCACTCTTTTTCTGAGAGAGGATGTTTCTGAAATGGAAGCAGCAGCCAAGAGATTTGAGCAGGAAGATGGAATGGTGGATGAGATTCAAAGGCATGCTAAAAGTGGTGATGACTTGTATTCATATCCAATGTCACCTATGTTTTGGATCAATGAAGATGGATATTCACCTTACTGCAGCATAAAATTTGAATCAAATTCTGAAATTCCTGGAAAAAGTCTTGATCTGTCGCAGGACCCTTGTTCTAGGTCTCATAACCAACTTATGTCGAGCTGCGGGACACAAAACTTTCAACCTGAAGTATCAGAAAATTCCCTTTCTTGTGCTGCATCAACTCTTTGTTCTTTTGCAGAGGTAGTTGAAAGTTCCTCAGCAGCTAACACTGTAAGATCTAACTTTCTGGTTGTGCATTTTGGCTTCTCTATTTTACCATATATTACCCTGTATCCATCAGCTGAATTTATTGACATTATTTTCAAATTTTTCATACAGGTACAGGGCCGAACTAACTTTACTGCCAAAAATCGTGATTCTAAACAGTACTGTGAAGAAGCATCTCGTAGGGCATGTGAATCTTCTCTATCATCTCTGTCTCGTGATGAATGTGCAAACACTACTACAGGCAATCCTCATGGCTCAGAGGTCAGGTCTTCCATGGATCAAGACAGTGATGATTCGGATATGGAGACATTTAGAGTCAAGCGTCGTTCGTCTTTGAAAGTGGACAGAAGAGTTGTGAATGACAACACGTCATCAAAGCATCAGGTTTGGTTTTCTGCTGAAGTTCTTAAAACTTTCCCCTTTTTGATGCGTCAGGTGTCAGACCCATCTTTATGTGAGGTTCTGAGTTCGAATCTTGGTACATACATTAGAGTAGGATTCCCCTGTATTATTGCTGATAAAAAAAGACCCATCCATATTCTGAATTTCTACTAGTTTTAGTTTCTTGAATCACTGTTACTTTATGGGGTTAATTGTGCTCATTTCCTTCTCTCTAAAAGTGCTTTTGGCTGATAAGTTTAATACAAATGTACAGCAGGAACATAGACGACTTAAGAAACTCCAACCAGATAGAAGGTCTACGCAGTTGGTGCAACCAGCATATTCCCGAACAGATGGACCAGTTACAATTTCGTCGGGGAAAGAAGTTCTAGATAGAGGTTCGAGGGACAGATTTCCTAGAGGCACTGTTCCTTTGTCTATCAAGTTGAAGAAGTTAGGTAGTGAGGAAGAAATCACAAAACCGAGAGAAGACAATAGGAAGAATAAGCGACAAGATGAATTGGGGAAGACCACAAGGGGAGCACATCCTACGGAGATTGGGCCGAAGCGCCTCAAAGTCAAAGGTCCGTCGTATCTTGGATCAGGGAATAGAATGGATTGAAGATTGTAGTTGCCAGTAACTGGCGCTAGAGAGAGCGTCTGGAGGGTAGAATTACCAGCTAGAGCCTGACTTTGACTTTGCTAACAGATTCATAAGCGTCTTTTCCTAACAAAACTAGAAAGCCAAGAGATTTATTGATTAAGGGATTAAGCAGCAGCAGCAACGGCAACAGCAAATATTATTAACCTAGTAGGAGAAACCGAAAACATTATATTCTTTGTGCAGGTCAGGTCGATTTGCACGGATGGGACAGGGGTGGTGGATATGATGGTGATATTCTTGGGGGTCTTGAAGCCAGGGGGTGTTTTTCCTCTTCTTTGGTAAGAGAACCCTTATTAGTACTGCAAAAGCTAGGACTAGGAGCCATTGGAGTGAGTTTTTGGTGTAAATTTGTAATTGTTGGTTGGTTGGTGACAACAGTTAAATCAATTCTTGCAAGGAAAGTGGGGTATTCTCACTATTCCTTTTGATTCAAGCTTTGTCTGCTGCTTGCTTAAATGAAATGCAATTCATTTTTTTATCCCTCCCTCCCTCTTTGCTCTTTGTGTGGCTTACCATGTTAAGAAACTTTGGTTCTTCAACTAGAACTAAAACTTGTGCCATCTGACCTTAGAGATGACAACGAGGCGATTATAGTGATCTCCGCCTCACTCAACTATCCGCTCCAATTTTCATCAAGTACAGAGGTTCTCCAGTACCCAATTCTTGCCCTGAAAATATTAATGCCGCGG